>OMLC01104233.1:2234-16716 GCA_900302585.1 Regalecus glesne | reverse complement strand
ATATATATATATATATATACCAAACAAAAAACGTATAATATACAACTTCTTCTACTTATTCTTGATATCTTTCACATGTTCCCAATTAACACACTTCCTCTTCCCTATACCCCTTTAAGAAGGATTTTTCATACATCTTTTTAAACTGTTTTATGTTTATACTCTGTTTTAGCTCTAGTTCCAGACTGTTCTACAAGTCCACCCCAGAAACTGATATGGACATACTTTTCATTTTAGTTCTGACTATGATCTTTTCAAAGTTTAACTATTTTCTCAGATTATATCTACCTTCTGTTTCCCTGAACATCTCTTGTATATTTTTTGCCCGTGCTATGCATATAAATGTGCCATACAAATTCATTTCCCTTGCATTACCTTCCCAGATAAACTGTTTATTCAAATGTTTTTACTCCCTATTTTGCAACTGGTGCATCATTTTACTAGGTAGTATACCTTTTGCCCTTGATTACTCATGAATCCTGTACCTGTCACATGACACTTCTTAGGACACACAAGCTAAAAATAATTCCCTCCTGTACACATTTGAAAGATAATTCAGCTAAACCCAAAATTATTGTCTACTCAATGAAACATGCCAAGAAGGCCTAATTTCAGCTGATTTCCCCAACAGTACTGTAAATAATCTGTCAATTTGTTGACAAGATTACACATTTGAGATTTGGAATTTAAAACAACTCTTCAGTTCGGACCTTGTAAAGGACTTCAGTCACAAGCTCATAGCCTGACGTATATAGCATCTAATTATGATTTATAAAATTAAGACTTTTTTTCCATTAACTATGTGACATACCGAGCAGCGGTCCCCAACCTTTTTTATGCCACGGACCGATTTCATCTAAGACAATATTTTCACGGACCGGGCTTCATTTGCTCCGCCCTTCATTTGCTCGATAATCGTTAATGACGCAGCAATCCTGGCAATGGCCAGGACGGCTGTATTTAAATAATAAATAATCCGCAGTGATCTTATGTCAAATGCAAACATCAACAGACAATAAACAACCTTTTGTTCATAAATTAATAATCTGTAAATGAAAGTATTTATTTTAGAACGAAAATCCTTTCTAATAAGAAATGATTATAATAAAAAACTCGTTTCAAGTTACTGCGCTGATGAGATTTATTTTGAAATATATCACTAAAAGAGGTGACGTGTTGGCTCTCCTATGCACGTCGGGTCAGGACTCTGCGGTCTACACCCACCTACAGGCGAGTGGCCACTCATTCAAGGATGATGATGTTCACATCCTTGATAGGGAGGAACGCTGGTTTGAAAGGGGGGTGAAGGAGGCCATTTACGTGAAGAGGGAACGACCGTCTTTGAATAGGGGTGGTGGCCTGAGAGTACACCTATCTGCGTCTTACAATGCCGTGATCGCAAATATTCCCCAATCCTCTGTGAATGGTGCCCATTGTCACTGAATGTGCAGTTGATCACCCAACTTGCATATGAAACCAACCTATTGTTGTGTGGCATCAAGGTACCGTTTATAAGGAGGGGGATGTTTGTTTTCAGCTCAGACTGAAGAAGTCACCTGGTGAGTGACGAAATGTTTCTCAATAAACTTCTGATCCAGCTGAACAGATTTACCTCTTTTTGTGATTTCCCTACCTGGATTATTGAGCATGCATCAAGACATTTTGAAATATAGTGACTTACAATCAGTGCATTCAACGTAGGAGAAATACTGATCATTTTATATAAAGACATGAACAAGTCAATCAAATAATAACAATGAGAATTAGTGGGAGCCCTGAGCTTGTTTCTCTGCAACGAGCCGGGGTAATGGGAGACAATGACACCCGAAGTGTGTTCCGTACGTCCAGTCTACTCTTTAGTTTGGTTTTGGATGCGGTTACTTCAGAAAATCCTGCTTCACAAAGACAGGAGGTTGGAAATTGAAGCAGGGTTTTCAATGCTTTTTGGACGATCTCAAAATATTCTGCCTTGATTTTAATCCAGAACACTGGCAATGTTGTTGTCTGAAACATACTTTGAAGGCCACCGTCATTTGATCTTCTTCTCGCACGGACAGGCTCCATTCACCAGGTTTGTTCACAAATGGGTCGCGGATCCTTATTTTGCAGTCTTTTGTGGTCGGGAAGTACTCCTCCAACTCTTTTAAAAGCAAAAGACAGGTGATTGTGCACCAGCTGGGAGAAAGAGGGATCAGGCTCAGTCTCTTCCAAAATCCCTGACAATGTTTGAAACATGTCAAATATCCCTTGGTTCACTCGCCGTCCCCACAATTCCAGTTTGCCTTTGAATGCAGCTACTTTATCTGACAACCTGAAGACAGTTGTCAATTTCCCCTGAAGTGACAGATTAAGTTCATCGAGCAGGTTAAATATGTCGCTCAAATGAGCGAGTTTTGTGACCCATTCCTCATCACTGAAATGGGCTGCCAGTGGTGACTTTCTTTCTGAAAAAACCTCTGCAGCGGCTCTCGTAATTCAAACACCTTTTGCCTGCCATTGATCTGCCTTTAGATAGACAACTTACTTCAGTGTTTAAGAGAATGTGTTCGTACTCCACGTCCATCTCCTCAGGAAGTTGCTCGAACAGACGCGAGTTAAATGGCATGCGCTTTGATGTGGTTAATCATTTTAATGACATCATTCAACACCCCGAGTTCCCCGCCCGTGTCCCGCGCACCCGCCCGGCTCACATGGGGCTCGGCGTTCCGAGCGCCCCTTGGTCTGGTATCGGGTCGCAACCCAGTACCTAATCGCCCACGACCCGGTACTGGGTCGCGACCCGGTGGTTGGGGACCACTGCCATAGAGGACATCAGATTAGGCCTTTGTAAATTTAGTGGCCCATCTCACAAGCTGTATAATTTATTAAAAGGTCTGTTTAGTATGTCAAGATCAGTCCCCATGTTCTGAGAGTGCATATGGACCTAGATGGAACGTGGGGATCAAATACACTATACCTGGCATATCATTTCCTGACACATGCACTGATTCAGTGTTCAGCAACCTTTTCTATCCAAAGAGCCATTTTCCCCTATTACCAATCAAATAAAATTTGTCTTGGAGCCGCAAAAGCTATTTAATATCACAGCCTATAAAGTTTTATATATAGTTATACTTTATATACAAAAACTATTAGTTTGATGCATCTATGAAATTATAGAAAAAAAGTAAAGACATTTTTTTATAATTTATTGCTATTTTACCTGTTCTAACAATATCCAATTCTCATGAACAGGAGAAAAAATACACAGGCATGTGAAGGCCTACAACTGAGGTCAATTAAATACAGAAGTACGCAGGCCTTGGTTCCTTCCCATATTTTTGGAAAATAAATAAAATAACTTTGAAATAAGTATAACATATAGCTGTAAAAGTGAATTAAACATAGAACAATGCTGGTCTATTTTCAGTCCTCCCCATGTTTGTGGAAAATATATTAAATAAAAAGTTATTTGAAATAAATATTGCTGCAGCCTAATATCTAAAAAAGACTGAACATAAATAGGACATGGGTCAGTTTGTATTTAAGTAAGACCAATGTCCATTTTAGTGATCTCTCATCTTCTTCTTTGTTTCCCTCACCCGCAGCCATGCACTCTACCCACTGAGCCACTGTGCTCAGATACTTTTTGTTTTCAATGACATATTACTACCTGAAACGATAAGATGAGTTGTGTTCCCTATGAAAGATTTTCTACTGTATTAAAATAGAATAGAAATAGCCACAATTTATTTCCATGTTATTTTCTCTCAAAGGCTCAGGGAGCTGCAGCATAAAGGCTGAGAGCCATATGGGGCTCCAGAGCCACGGGTTGCCAACTCCTTCACTGGTTGAATATTAAAAGTAGCATATCATTAGGCCGCGCCAAGTTAGCGCCATCCCTTGCTGATTTTCTTTATAGTTTGGGCCATGACAGCTCTATGAGAAATTCAGAACTTCGAAAAGCCCTTTTTAAATTGGATTTATAGTGAAAATGTTAAGCGTTTTGAGGTTCAGATTTCTACGTGCTCGGCAGAAAACAACATGGATGCCAGGAAGAAAAGATAATTTCATTTAAAAATATGGGCCCTTGGTTTTCTTGTTTATACAATCCTTTAGGCTGGGGGTGCCCCACCTGACCTGATAGCCCTGCAGAGCCGCATCACAGAACTGGAGGAAGAGCGAGAGGAGAGCCTCTGGAAGCTGGAGCAGTATGAAGACCTCAAAGCTAAAAATGGTATGGGTACTCTATTGGAGAGGCTATATGGGGCGGCATAGCTCAGTGGGTAGAGCGGTTGCCTGGCAATCGGAACATTGCAGGTTCGATCCCCGGTCCTGCATACAGCATGTCGAGGTGTCCTTGAGCAAGACACTTAACCCCTAAATGCTCCCCAAGCGCCATATGTTGGCAGCTCACTGCTCCTATACAATAGGTTGGGTCAAAAATGCAGAGAACAAATTTCCCCTTGCGGGACTGATAAGGGAATCATTATATTATAGCTTGCTGCAATAAATTAGCTCTCTTCCTCAGTTGCTTTAGAACATGTTTGTATCCACTTGTAGTCATTTTTCTCTTAAAGTAGTTATTATCTGCTAAACCATTCATTTAGCACATTCAACTTTTCTTTCTGTCCATTTGTCTGTCTGTTCCTAATCTTATTAATTTATCTAATATTAACTTGTACATTAGAAGATGTTGTTGTCAAAATCTGAGAGTTGGCTTGTAAGCCTGTAAACTGAAGTGAGAGCTAAGATATAATTGGTTACTTTTTATAAAAAACAAGTGGTTTTTTTTCTGGGATTTGTGTGCTTTTTTTGCCACTAGATGTCCTGGAGGCCAAGTTGGTGGTGTATGAGGAGCAACAGAGGACACTGCAGGCTGATCTTGAGCAGTTCACTAAGAGAGCAACCTCTCAGGTTAGAAGCAAAGTCCTACCACATGTTGTTTTTTAGAAGTTATTGGAGAAAAATATAGAACATATTTGTTTCAATCATTGGTGAGTCAAGTCAAGAAAATACATTAAAAAGCATTTGAATCACCCTTTATTAATTCATTTTACTGACACTAGGAAAATGGAAGAAATGTAGATTCTTTTCATGTTGATAAAGGAACCATACTACCCACAATTCCTATGATGTCAGGAAATAAGATAATTTTAATTTAATGAAGCAAAATCTTGATTTAAGTCTGTGTCCTCCTGCATTTTGAGAGTAGTTTAGCTACAGTCCTCTTGTAAATGAATAGTCAATGAGATACCGAACTAAACATTGTTCTTCAAATCCCTGCCTTCAAAACTCCATTGTTGGCACAGGCAAGTGAATGCGGTAGTGCTGACGATACTCAGAGCCAGGTGTTAGAGTGGCAAGAGATTGTAGCTGAGGCGGTGAGTGCCAGGGATCAGGCCAAGGAGGAGAAAGCAGCCATGGAACTCCGCATCAGCCACATGGAGGAGGAGAGAGAGGGTAAGTCCACTGTTAGAGGCTGACAAACACATTTCGCACTGCATATTATTATCGTGGGAATCAGCTGTTCAAGTGGCCTATCATAATGCAGTAGAAGTGGAGGAAACATCAGAGGCTGAATTTAAATAAACAAAAAAAAATATCACTAGGGTATCACAACACAGGCTAGTGGTCAGAGAGTTTGTGGTTTGGTAATCAGGGAGTAAGGGGGTGGAGATCAGTCACCATAGCTGTTCCTAATCCCAGTGATGCCAACCCCGACTTTCCACCTAAACCAAAACCCTTGTCTCATTTGATGGTCAGAGGCATTCCCAAATGCTAGCAGCACATATCTGCTTTCTTTTCCTTGTCTATATTATTCAAATAACTGGAGCCTAATATTCATGTATATTATCTAAATTCATGGCAAACAGCCATGGGAGGTTCTCATGTCATTAATCAAATTTCTGTTTACTTCATTATTCCATTTTGTTTTGTCTGAATCCTTTTCCATTTTGATGCCTTAATTTTAGATTGCATTTAATTAAAAGTAGGATTGTGTTTATTCATGGATATTTTTATTTATTTATTTAAGGCAGAGAAGATCGAGAATCGCTCTTTTTATATTTCACATGTTCTTGTCTAAGCATGACTATTATTATTTTCTTTTTGTCCCCTCCCTGCCGTTTCCAACTTCGTCTCTGCCGAGTATTGGGTTGGCCCTGTGCTGCCTCCCCCTCCCAGCCCCTGCTCCAGGGATGGGGGCAGCCATGCAGAACAGTTTCCCATCAGTTTTGTGCATGCAGGCTACTCCTTGTGCCCAGTGCAGGATCCTGCTGACTGTACTGTCTTTAGTTTACCTGAATCACCTTTGCTTTGTCTGGGTAAACTTAAGGCAGTACAGCGGCAGCCTGTGTGTTAGACCAACTATTTTGTTTCTCTTTTTCCTCGTACCTTTTCTGTTGTTCTTCTTCACCCTTCATATTTTTTCCCACTCAGTTTTTTTCTTTTCTTCCTAGAGTTGTTACCTTCCTTTCTTTGATATCTTTGGTCCCACATGAGAGCTAGTGGTTCTGAAATATAACAAACCAGATTTATTAACATTGTTGGGTCTCTGTGGTGGTGGGATGGTAGAACTATACTAACCCTGGGGAATTGACAAGATTTGTAAGCAATCCAAAGTAATCATAATTAATATTAAGAGACAGCACAGGCAACATGGGTTTATTGAGCTCGAGTCATGATTGATTTTGGCAATTATGAAATAACATATCTAAAAGCATTGTATTGAGGTTGCTGCTGCTCATAGTTGCCACTTGATGCAGGCTTTTCAAATATTGCTGCTCCTCTTGCTTAAATACTTTACATAGATTCAGTCAAGGCATTTAATACTTTCAGTGAAATATAATAGAAATGATCATGTGTCTCATCAATAACTGAACTAATGTTGAAACATAATAATTTTGATTTGGAGTATTTGGAATGTCTTGTTAAGTGACAATAAGTGCAGGTGATGAGATCATTATTGGATAAAAATGGCAAAGATCACCATGATATAACATGTAATCATTAGAAAATAAGTTGTGTTGCTGATCTCACTTGATAAAAAGATGAATAACAATCCTTTAGATTGTTATTCACCTGTGCATGCCATTACTTGGTATCTCAATCCTACTTGCATGACTGGCTTGTGCTCTCTCCCCGAGTGGCCTTTATGGATACCAACACAAAAATTCCCATGTGATGCCAAAAGTATTCAATTTACTGGGAACCATAGCTTAAGTCTGAACTGTTTGGCCTATCAAATGCTAGTTATTAGCAGTGGCTTAGCAAATAGAGCAAATGAGTGGAAATCAGGTATTACGGATTCATATCGGTGTAGCTTGGTAAATGTGCTGCAGTCATTACAAAGCACTTGTGGTCGTCAGACTAGAACAAGTCAATTTACATAGGGGTGGCATAGCTCAGCGGGTAGAGCAGTCACCAGGGAATCGGAAGGTTGCAAGTTTGATTCCCGGTCCATCAGAAAGCATGTCGAGGTGTCCTTGAGCAAGACACTGAGCCCCATAACTGTTCCGTGAATGCCATATGCTGGCAGCTCATTACTCCTATGCAATAGGATGAATTAAAATTCAGAGAATTGCAAATTTCCCCTTGTTGGACTGATCACGGAATCTAAAATTGAAGAAAAAATATCAGTCCTCCTGCATGTTTCATTCTCTTTTGTGGTCAATGTAGCTTAACTGCATGATATGCACATTGTGTTTCAGATATAAAGGTAGATATTCTTTTTCTTTTTTGCCCACTACTCAGCCAGAAAAGTCGCATTAAAACTGTCTCTCCAAGGTGTGTCTTCATCAAGACAGGCAGTAAAAACAGTAAAATAAAATCAAACAAAAATATGAGATTGAGTGGAAAAAACAAATAATAGAGCTGAATTTATTATATAACTGCTGTAGCTGAACTAATTTAAATGGCTTTTTCTAAAAAAAGCTGAACCTTTCAAAGGGTTTAAAAAACTTGATGTGACCACCTCTAGGAAGAACAAATCCTGTGAACATACGCAGTAGCCTTCAATTATGCAGTGCACTTTCTAAATCTTCTGCAATGCTTGTTATGTTGTATGTTTTACATGTCCTTTGTTACCCTGTTACACTAATGATGTCAACTGTGTGATTGGCCCTCTTCAATGCAACCTTTTGCTTCCTCAAGCCCTGATCTTGTTTGGTTTACTGCTTTGACAGCTTCACACCATGATTCTAACTCAATGAAATCTAAATCCCCCCTCTTCTCCCTCACCCTTCACTGTGAACTGCACCCTCCTCCATCCCCCTCCACTCCAATTTCTGCCTGTTATCACAAAACAGATGGGAACATGTTTTGTTGAGGATGTCTTTGCTTGATCAGTCTGGCATTGCCCTGCTTGCACCCCATATGTCTAAGATACACTGTAAAATTCCAGAATCCAAATATCAGAACTGTTTTTGCACCTGCCTGTTTCGAACTAAAGGACTGTGAATTCTTGCTGACCATTCAAAAGCAACTGTTAAATGTATGCTTTAAATGTGACATTGCGTCATAAAAATGAGCCCTCACCTTCCTCACGCAGCCTTCTCCCCGTCTCTCATATATTTGAATGCAAATTGTGTGTATTTTTTCTTGGCAGTAAAAATAAGTATGCATGGCTTTCACCAGAATTCTTTGTTTGGAAATACTTACCTATTTACTCATGAATACACACCACATATTTTGTATGTTCTGCAATCCACATGCATTTGGAGGGCTTTTTTGTCTCTTCTTTCATTCAACTTTGTTTTTCTTTTTATCTTACATTCTCTTTAGTCTGCCCACTCTCTTATTCAAATTGGGGATGTTCCCTGTTGCTTGAAACATTAATATGTCAGTTTCTCTATAGTGTTGAGTGAGTTCTTTCCTGTTCGCCCCACTCTTGACCACGACCAACACCACTTTCTTTCTCACCATCCTCCATCTCTTTGATTTCCTCTTTGAATAAATCATCTTCATCCATAATTTCTGCACCCACAAATACATCTATGACCCAACCCAACTTTACCCCTTTCCCTGTGGCACAAAACTGATTGAGGATGACTGGTTCTTTCCTGGCTGCTCCGATCCAGCGCTGGCCAGCCGGCAGCAGGAGTTGGAAGAGGAGTTGGCACAGGCCCAGAGACTCCGCCAACACAGGGGCAAGAAGCAGGCAGTTCCAGCTCAGTGCACCCTACAGGTAGGTAGACAGGGTAGCAGCACTCTTGTTCGACTAGCATTCTACCAATGTGGAAAATCTGACTCTCTTCTTTGTTGTAAAGATTAGGCCTATGCCAGTGGTTTAATATGCTGGCCGCATTCAGTAATAGGTTAACACTGCTGGTGTTTAACTCGATATCAGATTTGTCATTGCAAACTTTACATACATATTTTGTGTCAGTTCTGATTTTTATTCATGACTAAGTTAAACATGTTAATTGTTGCAACAATGTGCCAGTGAAAATGTAATGTGTTTTTAATTGTAGTCCCATATGAGGAGAGGTGTTTCCAAACTTTGAGGAATTAGGGTTATATAATATGATGGAGGCCGGATGTGCAATGCAGTTAAAATTAGTTACTGGGTACCATTGTGACAAGTTCTGTAGATGGCTCAGTATGTGGAAGAGATTCTTGAAAGACTAGCAGCAATAGTCAGTGCTTCTACTCATATTTGGAATCTAAAATTTGAAGGGGTTTACACATTTTAATCAAAAATGGTGTATATCTCATATTTATAACTTGGTACAGTTCTGCTTCAATTGAATTTGCCCCACCCACCATCCTAACAGGAAGACTTTGAGTTTGATGAGCAGCTACCATTCCAGGACCCCTGCAGTGCTTCAGAAAGCATCACCCCAATGGAGGGGGAGAACATGGGAGGTTGGTGGCCCGAGTACAGTACCCCTAACACAGGTGTGAGACCCACTAGACAGTTTATACTAGCATGCACATGGTCATCCATGCACCGTTTTGGGAAACTTCAGTTGTTCTTGGGTTGATATTTGGTTTACATTTTTCAACACCAAACCTCCTGCTTGTTTTTTTATCATGTGTGGGATTATGGCTGTTTTCTTTAAAAACCTGTGTGCATCTAACCTTGGTTTAGGTTGCCTTGGCCACTATTTTGGTATTTCCCTGGGTTGGGTTCACAAGTTCATATAATATAGCAAGCGGAATTAAGCTAACACCAAGTTTATTTGAAAAACACTCATGTTTTGAGTAATTGGTATATTCTACAATCCAGTTATACAAACCCATTATGGTGGTCTGTAATTTCATTAAGTTTGAAACATCATGCCTGGACACGTGCATGCTGGTTGAGCTGACTAGTATTTGGCTTTGTCAGGTCTAGTCTAAACTGAATGCACTGAACTCTTGTCAGCTCATGTAAATGTAGGTGAAGACATACTCATCTGTGGTAAGTGTTTTGGTTTTGTTGTTTAATGTTTGCATGAGCAGGTATTTTACTTTTACTTTTTCCATCTCTCCTTTGTGTTGTCACAGTGGTTGTCTTGTAAGGAGCTGGTGGTTATGGAATAATAAAACCAAAAAACCCAATGACAAGAAATTAAATTAAAGAACAAAATATGGAGAAAAAATAAAAACAAAAGAAGATATTTTTCCCAAACGAAAATCATTGAGGCTGCTGTGGTTTTTTGGTTTTCTTTAACCCTAGAGCATGGGAATGCTTTATTTCATTGTGTTATATTTGTCCATCTTGCTTGAAATCAAATGTTTTCTATACAGTTTTTTGTCCTGCATGAAGAATTTCACCTACACCTTCCTCAATTTCCATGTACTAATTATTATCAATTGATATTGTAGAACCATAGATATTCACAAATGGCTTTCCTTTTTGCTGCAATACTGTGCTCCCTTACCCCCATCCCATAGGTGGTTTGCGATCAGTTGTTGAGGAACTTGAGCTCGAGAGGAACCAATTGCAGGAGCAGATACTGGTTCTTGAGGAGCGCTGTCATGACCTAGAGGATAGATTGCAGCTACAGGCTCGTATTGAAGTACTGCAGGTAAGCCTTACAGGATCAGGGAGTGGACTCTGATGCTTGCCCTGCTTGTCAAATATATTCTGTGCCTTTGAAAACTAATTGAAGCCTTGTCTTGATGGGCAGGGTTCCTTGTGGTAAAGGGAATTAAAGCAATACCCGTTTCTCTAGAATATAGCCCACTTTCAATTAAAGCAGAGGTGTTGCCAAAAGTAACCGCGAAAAATGTGTGACGCACAGCGATGAAGGCTAACATACATCCCCTTTAGTGGCAAAAAATGCCATAAAAAATTCATCAATGGTGTATAAAAGGCACCAACACTAGTGTGAAAATGGAACTACTGTAACTTCTATATGTTGTTGTTATTCAGTAGATTATAGACTGTGCATATACATGTGTAAAACTTTTTTTCCACATGTTTTTAACTGACTTCTTTTAACTTATTTTTCTGTGATTGTGAATGATTCAGATTGCCAGATTTGGCTATGCAATTAAATGCATGTTTCCCCTATGAGGATTAGGATTTTGTTACAAACCCCTCTAACACAGGTGACGTTTGATGTAGATGAAGTTCATCGGCCATATTGGGTCTCTCAGGTGTGTTTATGTGTGTGCGCTGGAGAGGGCAGCTCTGGCGGTGAACGCTAATGTTTTGGTGTGCTTGTTTAATCCTAAATTACATCATTGAATACAAGGATAAAATAAGCAGCTGAATTTTTCTGCCACATGTTCTCTTGGGTGTTGTAAATGTTTGTCTGCTGAACTGGTTAGCCATCGCAGGAAAATTACATTGAATTTTACTTGTCCATGGGGAAAAACAGCTCACCTGGTGATGCTTTTATTATTATTGGTAGTAGCAGTAGTAGTAGTTGCAGTTGTAATGTGTCTCTTTTTATGAGGTTTTTACAGATGCCTACTTGAACCTCTGTGCAGTGAGAATGATTTTCTCCAATGCTTTTGTTGTTGAAATATCTTGTGTTGATTATTCTTTCCTTCTTTCATTGCCAATGCAGAATGAATCAGAGAGACTACAAACCCAGCTTGCCAGCCTTCGAAATCAACAGAGCAGAGATGCCGAAAAACACCAGCTACTGGTTAACAATTTTAATGAACAGCTCAAAGGGTAAGCTTATTATTTACTTCTGAAGATGTAATTTAAATGCTATTAATATTACTTTCTGTTTGTACATGGTCAAATGTTAAGAAAGGTGTTGTTTTTTTTTTTAATGGGGTTTTGCCTTGCATATCCCTGGTCAAGATATACCTTTTGCTGCATTATTATAAAAATTGTATATAATAATAATAATATTTATAGGGAAAATGCATATTAATTAACATTTGGAATATACATATGCCAGATTTAGCCTCCCAGATCATTTTCATCTGTTATCCCAAGCAATGAGGTGTTCAATATCTTGCTCAAGGACACCACAACAAACTTCTGGAGGAACCAAGGATTGAACCAGCAATCTTTTGATTACTAGATGACCGCCATACCTCCTGAGCTATACTGCATCCCATATATTTTTATATTATTATATTAACAGGATTTGTATTCCGGCCGTTTTTCCCCGCTAGCGGGGGTTGACCGGTCCATGGATTCGTCTCCTCCAAGTCATTGACTCTCCATGAATTTTGTTGTGGAGCGAAGTTTTTATGACCGGATGCCCTTCCAGACGCCAACCCTTTTAGTCGCCTCTTACGACACGCAGGGATACGGTGGATGAATTCTGACCCCCATCCACAGAGGGGATATATATATACACACACATATATATAAAACGCATGTTTATTAATTGGTAGTGGAGAAGTTAGCAATATCGCCTCACAGCGAGGAGGTCATGGGTTCGAATCATGTCCCAGCCCCCATCTGTGTGGAGTTTGTATGTTCTCCCCATGTCAGTGTGGGTTTCCCTCGGGTGCTCCAGTTTCCCCCCACCATCAAAAAAGACATGCCGGGACTGCAGATGTGGATTAGCTTGAAGCTATAAACTGGGGCGGCACATTGGATGGTGACATCGATGTAAAAAGCTGCACAAGATCCCTAAAGAAACAAAAAAGCAAACTGTAAACCTAAAAGTAAGTCGCGAAAAACGTTGGTGGCATGCTCATGGTGCTGTAGCGGCTGGTTGTAGCGTGTGAACCTCGGCCTCTCTCGGATGGATGAAGCACCATTAGCTCAGTAGTTCTGCCATGAACAAAGCACTTGATCATTTGCTATTTTAAGTGAATTGTCAAAAGTGATGCAGCCTTGCAGATAGAGAACCTAAATCTCCATCTAGATTTAATTTCATCCTTTCATATGTCATCACCAGTTGGTTATATTATAGCGATATTAAATTGGGCACCGCTCGCTACATGAAGATAAGGACACGGGAATATTACTGGTAGAGATGAGGTCGAGAGTGGTCTCCTTTGTGAACGGTGCGGTATCGTCATCAGCTGACCTGTCAGATGCGGTTCATGCTGAAGAATCAGAAAAAAAGGACATCGGTTCAACAGAAACATGTCACTATGCTGCCGGCTGATCCACGATGCTATCATCATCACTCATTTAGCGCCGCGCTGCAGAAGCCCTTGGTCGGTGACACATACGTATAACGCAATCTCCAGCCTTTTAAAACCACCGGCATGTTTATGCCCGTAGACTTTGAAGTGTGGAAATGGCCTGGGCTGAGGCAGCAAGGATCAAGGGCATGTGACTGAGATTTACAGGTTTGGTCGGACACAATAAAATATTGCACATACATTTATTCATTTCGCAGGTGCTCATATCGCAAGTGACCCGCAAGTCAAGGGGAGGGCAATGTCTCCGCTGTGACATCTGGGTATTATGCAAGACCATATGTTGTGTACCTTTATCGCGGCTCGTTCTGCACACCACGAGCTATGCAAAAAAGTAATGAGTTTAAATGCCAGGAGCAAAGTGTTTGTTATCCCATCCTGACAACCATTAAATGAATGTATATTTATCAAATTACCTGCAACAGGGTGGGGAGATCCAGAATTTTACTCCCATTAAAAGCACCGTGCCAATGTGACATTTTTTTAATGAAAAGAAAAAGATATTTTTCCCCCTCTGCACGAACCACTTCAAATACATCTATTAAGATGCAATGAATTCTATTACGCTGAGAATGTGTCATGAGACCGTTTATTCCACTCTGCCGCTATCCAACCAATCTTTCCTCTGGCACATGTTATTAGCAAACAGAGGAGCCTGGAACACAAGGACATTAATAACCTTATCAGCAGAACATGTAACAATTGACCAAGAAACACACCAAATATCCTCTCGAGGTCTCCCCCTTCGACTTTGACCCCCCCCCCTCCACCGGGCAGCTAACCCTGGAATGCCTTCACAGTCCGAGGGCTTTATTTTCCTCTGAAACCAGCTTTCCTGGGTAGGGATTTATCACGATTACCTGAGTTAAGTGGTGTCTAATCTGTCTTCACAAGATCAGGCAATTAGGGCTTCGCTTCTAACCGGATTTCTGTTGGGAGGTGTGTG
>OMLC01104231.1:9115-26346 GCA_900302585.1 Regalecus glesne | reverse complement strand
TTTCGAGTTTCAACTTTATTTGTCCTGTATGAAAGCAAATTTACACCTTTTTCAGGAACATTTATTATTGTTATTATTATTATTATTATTTATATTCATTATTTTGTTCATTTTATCAAACAAACAGAGAACAATACAGAAAACACAATAGCACATTAAGGCACATGTAATAAAACAAATACAAAAAGGTGACTGGTCAGATGAACAATCTCATTATTTTCAGGGAACTGCATCCTTCTATTAACACATTGTAGAAGATTTTAAGCAAAATGACTAAAATACTCCCTCCTTTATGAAAATCACAAATTAAAAAAAAGTCATATAGGGAGCATAAGGATGAGAGGCACTGGTGTTACATCGGCACTCCTCCACCATATGGGGCTGAGCAACAAGTAAAACAGATGAGGCATGTCAAATCCTGCTAAACTGGGCTCGGCTGTTTAACAGTTGTGATCATGGGATAACCCATATGCACCCTGCTGTTAGCAAGAGCGGTGCACTGATTCAAACTTTTATGCTCAGCATACTTCCCTTAAACACTGCAAATACAACTGGGAGTCTGTCAGACTGGATTAATACCCAGCCCTGTGGGCGGATTATTGATCTTCATCAAGCTATGTGATTTGAAGGTTGACTCACAAAGACAGAACCAGAGAGTTTTTTTTTGTTTGCATCATGAGCACATAAATGTAAACTGTGATGGATTGCGGAAAGGTAATCTTATTGTCAGTTGTTGATTTAATCAGCAAGGCAAACCCCCTGTTATTTCATAACCACACATGCTGGATATATATTGATCATCACATGTCTATCAAGTTACCCTATCTGGAGACATACAAGTATCGGCACACACATACATGGACTTATGTACTTTTAAAAAATGCACTATTTTTCAATACTTAAATTTCTTAAATATCTAAAATCTCCGTATGATTGACACTGATTGGATACCACGTTCGATAATAGCCATGTCTATAATGCATTATGAACACACTTATGATTTACTATAATCTACTTATGTCTCTGTATAATTGTAATTATAAGCACTCATATTTATTCATAATGCTTAATACAATGTCAGTTAAGTCTTGAGTGAGGTTTTTTTTCAGGGAGCTGAGCATTATATTAAAGAGATGTATTTTTTATAGTAATCAGCTGTGTCAAATTGGAGTAACTTACCAGTACTCAGTGTATTGTGGGTTTTGACCCATTATATACAGCTACAGGCAAAGTAGAATTTTTTACAATCCATAATTTGAGTGAACTCGGTTGTTTTAGAATGGAATTTTGGGGAAACATTAGAAAAAAAGGAAATTTTTATCTTTCGATAATTTATCAACAAAAACCAAAGCAATAACGAATATTCAAGAGTTATTATAACTATAATTACCATATGGCTTGGGAGAAAATATAACTTTCAGATAGGACGTCCCCCAAACTTCAATCTTAATTTCATGGTTTTACCCCATATCGGTGGTATACGACGACCCCCAACTACTGTTACGGGAGCAGCATAGCATAGTGTGTGGAGATCTTTAACTGTAAAGGACGTACAGGCTGTGGGCGTGGTCAGTGGGTGGTGAAGAGGAAGTGGGACCAAGAGGAAGTGGAAAGAATGGAGAGAGGTATGCTATGGTTAGTGTAGCGGAATAGATGTGTAAACAGAGCAGGTTAGAAAGTTAATGTATGAGTTTAAAAGTGCGGAAGAAGCACAACAATTGCTCTTTTTTAATCAAGTTATCCAACAGCAAAAACAAAGAAATGGAGCAAGTTTTAAGTTCAGAGTCAGTGAAGTGGCCAATGAAAGAAAAATTAGTCAGAAACTGCCCAAAATTACCAGCGTTCAGCGGTGTAATAGACGCTTGAGGCAGAAAAACCAGTTTCCACTGTCAAATATTGGAAACATGGAAGAAACACCCATGAATTTGCACATGATAGCCATCCAAACGGTGGAACGTAAATCTGTAAAAAACTGCAAATCAGAAATACAGGCCATGAAAAGACTAAGTTCATATTGGGGCTATCGTGCATGGCCAATGGGCAGAAGTCAAAACCAGTGATAATCTTCTACCCCAAAGCTAAACCTAAAGCAAAATGACCACCAGGTGTTTTTTTTTACATTTTCATGAAAACGGATGGACGGATGAAGATGGTGTAAAATGACAGAGAGACGGCATGTGGAGCAGGCGGCCAGGGCGTACGCACAACAAACGTACTTTGTTGTACTAGGATGTATTTTGCAGTCATTTAACTGATAACGCTAAGAATCAACTAGCACGAGAGAACACGGACGTTGCTGTTGTACCGGCTGCCTAAGCACCCCCACCCTTATTTACAATAGAGTTGCATTGTTTAGCATGCAACTGTGTTGTTTATAAGGGTGGGGATGCTTGCAGTCAGCTCAGACTGGAGATGTCACCTGTTTGAGTGACGAAACGGTTCTGAGTAAACTTCTTATCCAGTTGAACCAATTCACCTTTTTTGGTGATCCTTTACAAAAGGTGGGGCTATGTGTGCTCCATCACTTGATGTGCTGAGTGATATTTGTAATCAATCGATGTATGAAGGGAAATTAGAGGCTGTAATCAAATCTGTCACAAAAGTGCTTGACATCTAATGCGATGGATGATACGGAGGAGGGTTTATCGTGGGACACTGGTGATAAATCCGAGGCCGACTCACTGGATTCAGACCAGTGAGAATCAGGGTGTGTTTGGTGAGTTTTTCACCTCAGATCATGAAGGTGCTGATTTTGAAGGATTTTAAATATATCTGTTGCTTTTTTAAAAGCAACAATAACAACAACAGAGCTTTTTATTGGCTTAATAATACAAATACAGTGACCTCAAAATATTACCTGTAATGTTGGGCATCCTACCGGACAGGGTTGCCAGTTTGAGACTCCACGCCCAGGCAAATGAAAATATAAGACCAAATTCAGACACATTTGTTTTGTGTCATGGGCAAAAATTTGCCAAACTTTTGACTAATTCTGCAAGTAGAAGGACGAAAAGTATGTTTATATAATGGCTTTTAGGAATGGCCTATAGTGATTATATTTGGATACGGGGGACGAGATGCCCAAAGGGGCCGGGTAAAAGGTGAACACGGCCAAATGGTAACTCTGCTATAGGAGATGGTGGGGAAACGCTGAGGACAAGTACAACACGCCGACGATTGAGAAAATTTAAATACGGCGGGAATTAGCAGATGTACCAAAATACTGTTTTAGAGAGGTTCAAGGATGAGGAGGAGCTTTCTCTTCTCTCATGACCGTGACTCATGGTGGAGGCTGTTATTGGAAATCATTGATTTTTTCAAAATTGTTTTTATTGAGTAATTTCTGACACAGAAATTGACAATGGCAATACGCCAATGTGTTATTCAGGCTTCTTCACTGAGCATTAGAGACGGAGCAGGGCATTATAAGTGGTACCCTCTTCCTGCTCCCTTTGGACACTTAATATTTGTTGGATTGTTTATTGAGAATTTTTTTTTAGAAATAGGTTTGAAATAAAGTAATTTGAATTGAATTTCCAGTGAGGCTACTGTGACTGAATTATACAGAGTATACAAACTTCATGAAAGAGTCCCATCTTCTGGTCCCCCTGAGGGGCCACTTCCACCTAGCACACTGCCATCTTCAGCCTCCAACTTTCTTTAGCAAACCACAACAGAGTGGCTTAAGATTGACGTCTCAGACCGCTCACCCTGCTTTAAAAAAAACCCAAAAACCCTGCGTGATCAAGATTCATGAATTTTGTCTGAATTGGACTTTAGCCCCTGATCACCATAACATCATATGTATGATCGTGTTACTTATGCAGACCATGTCTACAGAATAGTTGCATTGGCTCAGTGTTCTTTTAATTATATGGACAGACTGGAAGTGTGTAGGAATCAGTAATTAATCTGTGTGTGTGTGTGTGTGTGTGTGTGTGTGTGTTAATACTATGTACAGCAATGCTCTTATTTGAGCTGTCTTATCTTAATATTGCAATAAACAATTATCATCATTGCCTGTTTACAATTAACGCATCACCTTATCAGCCAAGCATGTTGGCAACAGCATTCATATCTGCTGATGCCAACAATTAACTTTCTAACTAATTAGCTGGAATGAACGTTGGGCCAATATCATCATGCATTTTTATATAGATGGGCATGTTTTGCAACAGAAGTTGAAAATCAGAATAGTTCATGTTTGTCCAAGCGGTGCAAAGAGTCTAGAGACGGAGTTTTTTTTCCCTTCATCCACAGACGCGTCCGTGTACATTTATTGCATCAATCAACAAATCACAGCAGAGCAGCCTGACCAGTAGCAGCTTAGCGGGAGCTGTTGGAACTGACAGATATTTTGGAATAATAACGTGATGAGGAAATTAAGCAAAGCATAATAAACATTTCCCCCGGGGTGGGGATGGGGGAATATAAGATGAGATAAGATAAGATAAGAATTTCCCTCATTAGTCCCAGGAGGGAGGGAATGTAGGCGAAACAAGAGATGTGCAATATCCTTACTAAATATTTCAGCTCCGCGGATCTTTAAAATGTGGCCACTAATTTGTATTATCTTGGATCATGCCTGAGAGCAGCTGCTGCTGGGTTATGTAATATGAGGGTCCATATGTTCCACTTGACTAATTTGCCAAGACAATAGGAGGAGATGAAGCTAAAGGGTGGAATGGGAGGAGGTAACATGGACTCATTGGGAGGAAGAGGGAGGGGTGGAGGAAAAACAAGAAGAGGGTGAGAGATTATGAAGGGGTAAATTAAACTGAGGAGTTACTCCATATTGTTTGATTTTCCCTATGCAATGTTGAGGTTCTTCCACTTTATATCAGCACATCACACAAGGCATGATCCCTCCATTTTCCAACCTTCCTTCCAACCCCAGTGTTCCTCAGTCAGTCCAAATTGATTTTGATGGCTCTAAGGTTTGACCTAGTTTGAGGAACAATAGCCCCTGGCAGAGCCCCCAAAGAACTGGCCTGTACATTCGGATATTCTAGTTTGGCTGAGGTGAGAGAGAGGAGGGGAGGCCAACTTCAGAAAAGCCACAACAAGTTAAGAGGATGGGATCCAGCCTAACCCCGCCATAACCACACAAGCATCCTCTCTGACCCCAAATAGTAAGACCTCTGAATGACGAAACTATTAAATCCAAAGGCTCCTCAGAAATTAATTAATCCATCCATCCATCCATCGTCAACCGCTTAGCCAAAGACGGGTCAGGGGGGAACTGGATCTCAGTTCTCATTGGACGAAAGGCGGAGATACACCCTTGAGGGGTCGGCAGTCCATCACAGGACAGAGTAGCTAGGGGGACGGCGCATTGCTCAAGGACACTTTGACACGCTTCTCTGCGGGTGCGGGGCTCGAACTGCAGCCTTCCGATCGCCAGGCGACCGCTGTACCCACTGAGCCATGCCGGCCCCAAAGTGAATCCAGTCTTCTTCAATCAGGCTTCACCAGCTGCCTCATTCTCTTTAGCATCAGCACTCTGCTATAAAGGCATCGAAACAAACCATTATTCTCGCCGCATGGCCTCCCGGCCGGTCAGCGGTCCAGACACTAAGACTTTGGCCTTTTGAACAAGTGCCCATGTTGTTTAGCTTTGAAACCTCCGTGATCAGTGACCCACTCTGTTTGTATATATCAGTGAGAGAATATTGCTCCTAGTGTCAGAGAGCTGGTGGTACTATCTGGTGTTCCCTAAACACTGTCTTCACAAGGAGCCAGCGATAAACGGTCAGAGTCCGGGGATCAAACCATCAACCTGTCGATTGCTAGACGACTGCCCTGCCTCCTGGGCCATGCTGCCTCAGAGTGGTGCCATGTGGTGCAGAGGATCTTGGGGTGGAAAGTGCTGTGATTTATGTTGGTAACCCATCTGTTAAAAAATGCTGCATCCATGTTGATGTGTGTTCATTTGAGGGTTGTCTTGGGCTAATAGATGACTGTTGAATATGATTATGAATATGAATTTGGTGGATCTGAATATGTTGAATATAAATGTGAATCGTTGAATATGAATATGAACTACTGAAGATGAAGATGACAGATTCAGTATCTTTGCTATGATGTACAAAATAACAAAGATGTCTTAGTCCCAAACGGGGCCAGTGAGTATCAACTGTAATCATTCACATTTTTCCTCCCATATAATATTCATAGCATACAAGAAATGTTTATGAAATATGAATTATAGGGATGACATGTGAACAGCCACAAGATGGCAGACGACCAGGCACAAGTGAAAATGATAGTGGAATATGTCAAAGACAGCGTTTCTCTCATTTGTGAGCCAGTTTACACAAATGATTTTATCCCCACAATTTTCTGGAAAAAAAGCATTTCTTGACATTTTAGCTGTTCAGCAAGCGTTGACGCAAAGGGGTCAGTATTAAACACTTTTCCGGCAATGACAGTATTTCCCTGTTTAGTACTCCAGTATAGATTAATTGGATTAAGGTTTGGGGGATGGGGGCATATAACAAAGCGTTATCCTACTTTAACAGTAAAAAAAAACAACCCTTCGTGAGACGGTGATTATTTGTGATTGCTATATTTTCTCTGTTTGCGTAGACGTCCAATCTTTAAGATGACAAATCTGCCATCACGAAGATATAAATTCCCCCAGCGTGTGCTGGACAAGCGTAGTTGGCAACGTTGGGTTACCAACGCGCATGCGTAGTAGAGGGCAGCCTGAGCATTTCCCGGACAGAATAATGTCAACAGCGTTTAGCAAGAAGTCCACAACTCCGCCGAACAATGCCTGAAATTAAATCGGTGTCCTTGGCCAGCGTCTCGGTATGTCTGGTGTAGTTCGGGTTTACGTGAGGAAGCGGCGTGTGTTCGTCTGTGTTTAACCTCGAACAGCTGCCGTCCATGTATTACAAAGAGAAGTTGTACAGCAACTATCGGGCCACTGAGGAAGTCTTCACGCTTACGGAAGGCTCGTTGACAGGAACAAAAGACTATGTCGGCAACTAAAACAAAGAAAGTGAAAATGGCCACCAAATCATGCCCCGAGTGTGACCAACAGGTGAGGAAACACTAAGGTACCGTGTTTGGCTGCCGTTGGTGACTCAACGGTAGTTCTCCTTGATTTGTGAGTAACAATATGGCTCCATTATAGACACCGCTCATCTCGAACAGGCGTTCGTTCTGCCGGCTGCGAGTTGTGGAGGATTCCGCCTGGAGCCTCACAGCATCACTGCCGATGTCGTCGCCGTGATTGTATGAGGCGGTTCGGACATCTTTAAGGCAGTGTGACCGTGTTTACGTCGTTCCTTATTTGATATCGTCCCGGGAGTCTGGCTGTGCTGAGCCCGGCGTCGTCGTTCAGACATGACGCCGGGCTCGCAGCTGGATGGTTCAGGAGTCAGTAGTAGACTGAAACTGTTTAGTCCCCCCCAAAAAAAAACCAACAACCACAAACTGATTTATTGGATCGCTGAAGGAACAACAGCCATCCTAGGCCCGCGTAGGTCCTCCGTGAAGGTGCACTGGACGTGACACGATCCGTCCCCACGCTGTGGGCTGATGTGAGATTAAAAAATGAATTAATTCTTTGTCTTGATTTATTAATGTGACATCATTTTTTCCGTCATTGAAACGTCAAGTCCGCTTTTTTAAACGCCTTTGGTTGGGGGTTCATGTTTAATAGAGTGATTTCGATTTTCCACCATTTTTTTGGGGGCCATAGATGTTTTTTTTTATTAATATCGAAAGCTAGCAGCTACCTGGGTCCATGTACATGTGGCAGATATAGATCCCATGCAGATTTCTCAGTAGGGGTCACAGAAACACCCAAACGGTTCACCAAGGCAAACATGACACTTTCCGTAAGACATGAACATTTTCATCCCCAACGTTGATCATTAAATTGGTTCAGAACACACGAACTCGAGGTGGGCGAAGAAAGGTAATCTTAATATATTTCAAAGTAAGAGCTCTGGCATAACCTTTTCAACCTTTCACATATAAACGAAGACATGTGACTATAATGATGCCGTTTGTCTCGCATAACAAGAAAGTTGTTAAAACAAACTGTACATGTTGCAAATTTAAGTTTTTCCTTTGTGAGTATTTGTGTGACCTACCCTCTTGCTGTCAGTGTGCTGTTTTCATGTGAAACTGTGGAGGTGCCTTAAATTGTTAGTAACTGTACTATTTCATCCATTGAAAAAAACACAATTCCAGCTTAATCCCCAGGAACACTCATACTTATTCATGCAGCAATTCATAATATTAAAAAAACATGAACAGAGACGTCCATGTTGACAGGGGGGTATGAAAGTAGACTTGGACAACCCATGTATGGCTTGGGGTTTATACTTTACTACCTCTCATTACTAATATTATCATACAGAATCTTTCACTTTGGTGAGAGCTCAGAGATTTCAGAAAGCTTATCAGATCAAGACATTTTGATCGGGACATCTCGCCTAACCCAAAACACTCTGGGCTAGTCAAGTCCATTTTATTTCTATAGTCCAATATCAGATTTTTTTATGCCTTGGGGCTTTAAAGCAATACAACATCTTTGCATTGGATCAGGAACAACTCCCTGTGAAAGCCTTTTAACAGGGAGAAAAATGTAAGAAGATACCTCAGAGAGAGCAACAGAGGAGGGATCTGTGGCCCAAGGCAGACATGTGCATAATGGATGTGATGTGTGCAAAATAAAACAGAATTTACGGAATACAAAACTGGAAGAGGATGTAATTATCATGGAATTACAGAATTATAACAAGATATCTAAAAAATATGATAACAGTGATGCCAAGCAGTGTCCAGATGCTGTTGAAACAGCCCAGCACCTGAGCCATGTGAACACCATCACCATGTAGAAATGGTAGGAGGACAGACTACACGTACAAAATGTGGAGACTCACATCACACCATTCACATACATGGGAGAAGAGACAACAAAAAGACATTGGGTCACATTCACGAGAGAGACGGATATAACGCTGAAACAGGACAGCAAATTTATATGGATTAAGAAAAGAAAGATTGGGATGAAGAGAATTCCAAGCACCGTCCAGGTGGCGACCACCATCACTGTAGATCTGGGAGGAGGACGGACTACACACGCGCATGAGTGAGACTCGCACCATTCACATGTAAAGGAGAAGAGACAGGAGAAGAAAACATTCAGAGAAAGAGACGAGATGTGAGAAAAGAGTTGCTGAAAAAGTATCACAGAACTCGAGTTTTCAAAATGGTGCCGTTCCAGCATTTTGAAAAGGAAAAAGTGACACCTACAAAAAAAAATTAAACCTTGTTTCGTCATCGTATTCTTACAATGAATTCTATTCTTACAATGAAAGCTGTCTTCTGCAATCAAGATGAGGATCCCCATGGTGGGTTGGCTCTGTGGTAGAGGATCCCGCCGCGGGGCTCGGTAAATGTGAGGCACTTGTTGTAAAGTGCTTTTCAGTGGTCGTTAGACTAGAAAATTGCTATGTAAGAATAAGTCAATTTACCACTCCCCATTGCCTCGGCCTGCTCAATCAGGGAGCAGGGTGCTGTGAAACGCACATGCTGGCGAAGGTGCTCTGGCACAGGCGCATACAGGAAGGGATGCAGGACGAGGTTCCCCTTGTCTGCTAGGCTGAACCATGGGTAGCCTCATGGAGCCATATTTCTGCTGTAAGGGCACCCAAGGGTCTCTCCTTTCTGCTGATAACAGCTGGCCAGCTGTTCTTTACCCTTGTCTGCAATGAGACGTTGCCCAAAACGCGTCCCCTAGGTTATGGTGAGAGGTTGGTAGTTTGCTGGGATGAGGTCAAGCAGTACCTGCAGGGCATTGCACCCTAGCACAACAGCTAGGTGGAGGGCAGCCCCCTAAATTCCCCAAGGGCTATACCGAGCTTCAAGCCATATCTGGGGATGATAGCGATTCCCATGGCGTCTCACCACCATGTCTTGGCTGCCTAAGAGGTGTTTGGTGCAGGGTATCAATAGTACTTGGCCTGGCCAGTGGCAGTGTTTTGATGGCTATGGTTGTTGAATTCCCCATTTGGATGGTACTCTGGACGGCTTTGTTATGAGCAACAGAGGTTGAGAGTGATGAGTGATGAGTAGTTTCAGGCTGACACCCATCTTGCATGGACAGTCTCTTCTTTAGTGGTCAGGATGCACTGGTGCCAGCAGGCTTGGTCAGCTATGTCCTCCACTAGCAGCACATGTCTCAAATAGCTTCCTCTCTTTTGCAAAGCTCAGCTCACCCACCTCATGTTAGGGCCTGAAGCTAGATGAGAATATCAGACCACTCAAACAGGGGGCATCTCAGACTGAAGATGTCCCCTATTTGAGTGACAAAATGTTTCGGAATAAACTTCTTATCCAGTTGAACCGATTCACCTTTTGTGCTTCCCGTACCTCAATTATTGGGCACGCATCAAGGCAAAGGATGGAAAGTGCTTTTAAGCATGTTTTACAATGTTGCCGGTGTTTCTGACCCTGCTGAAATTAGAGAAGACTTTGATGAGAGATGCGATAAGCACGAGCCGAAGGTGACGCTAAACATCTCCACTTTCCTAGAGCTGAGATTTAAGAGTGCTTTTATTACTGTGGAAAAGAAGTCAAGAGGGAAGTGCTCCTCAATGCTGAGACAGCTGTTTCCAGGAGAACACAGTCATGAGCAAGAAGGAGACTGAGGATAACAGAGGAGCAGCCGCTGCAGCAAAGACAAGGAGAAGCGATCTAAAAGGTTTGCTTTGCAATATCACCTCAGAAAAGAAGGGGTCAGACAGTTCTGGAACAAGACAAGATTATTCCGCGCCCACAGCACCCATGGTTAAACTAAATGGTGAGGTCACCGACTATAAACAATTTAAAGACATCAGCCCTGCAAAGGACCCCAAGACTTGGTGGAGTCAACATGAGGCACACCTGACCATCCTGGCTCACTTTGCAAAACGTTGTCTGTGTATACTACCATCAAGCTGTGGCCCTGAATGTGTCTTCAGCACATCTGGAAACATCTGCATTCCCAGGTGTTCTAGACTGAGTGAGGAAAATGTAGACACCATTGTTTTCTTGGCCAGATATCTAAACAAGGCAAAGGGACATGAGTAACAAATTAAAAACAGCCACCCTAGGACTACGGTTTAGGCTAAGTAGTGACAGACTACCATTCCTCCGCTAATCGTGCTAGGCTCAGTCTCATGCAGTTCAAAGTAGTTTATAGACTTCATCATGGCAAGGCTAAACTCACCAAACATTAACCAAGTTAAGTGGATGAAAAGTGTGAAGGATGTTCCCTAGCCCCTTGTGATTTGGCTCATATGTTCTGGTCATAACCCAAACTAACTGGCTTCTGGCATTCACTTTTTAACACGATTTCAGAAGTTTTGAAGTTGACTCTCCTCAGAAAGTGAAGTTGTTGAGCTTTTTCAATGATGTGTTCAGAGGTAATGTTCCACTTCAGGTTATCGCTGATGTATGTTCTGAGGAATTTAAGAGTCGATGGTAGCGATGGGGTCTCCGTTCATTTGTATGTGTGATTTGGGATTCGATATGCATCAGAAGTCAATAATTTGTTCTTGGTTTTTAGCTGTATTTAGCAGAAGGTTGATATTTGCACACCAAATGACAGCTTGGTCTGCTTCAGTGCGGTACTGGGTTTCATCATTGTTGGAGATGAGACCTACAATGGTTGTTTCGTCTGCGTATTTTATTATTTTCACAGAACTGTCCGTGGATGTAAAGTGGGTGGCGTTAAGTGAGAAGAGCCACGGGGAGAGAACACAGCCCTGAGGAGCACCTGTACTGAGGGTAAGAGGATGTGGGATTAGGTTAATAACCTTGACCCTCTGTGGCCTGTTTCACAGGAAGCTCTGAATCCACTGGCATGTGGCTGGGTCAATGTTCATCATATCCAAGCTCACACAAAAGTTGAATCAGTTCATCTGGAAACAGCATTTATGGAAAATCATGTCTCATCACTGATCCAGGTGATATCTTCAGTCAGCACTGACTGTACGTATCCCCACCCTTATTAACAATACGCGTAAACCATAATGATCGAAACCAACGATGGTTTCATATGCAAACTGGCCATTTACTGGAGTTTCACTGGTAATGTGAAGTATTCACAGAGGATTGGGGAATAGTTGAAATCACAGCATTTTAAGATGGTAACAGATGTATTTTTAGGGCCCCCTTTAGGTCAAGGATGTTCGTTCCCTCTCCACATAGATTGCCTATTTGACTCCCTGTTCAAAACACCATCTTCTCCCAGCAGCCTCTGACGTTTTGGCTAGCTCACAGGGTATCCCCAGTCTTCCTTTGCCTTACCTCCAGACACAGCCCGCTCAGACATTGTTGGCTCTGTTCAGAAATGCAGTTGAACTTCCTGTGCCTGGTGAGCTGTGCAGCATGCAGTCTAGACCTTTGTTATTTCACGGAGTCCTTATTGTGGTTGTAATCTCCTCAGTCCCTTAGCTGCTGCTGCCTGCCATATCCCCCACTCCTATGTTAAACTAGGTTAATCTGAATAAAACTTTCTGAGTATCAAGGGAATGGGATCTCACTGCCTGTCTGTTTTTATTTTGATTGACCACCAGGGGGCACTTCAGTAATCAAACATGTTGCTACAGACAGTTGTGTACATCCCCATTATCATTTAATGTAAAGTTATCAAACCTCCCCCTTACGACATCTCCATCCAGGCCAAAATCGCTATCCCACAAGACTGGTGTTGGCCATATTGGATGTCCCCTATATTGTTTATAGTGGGAAATGTATTTCCTTTACTATCTCCTCTTATACTGTTTGACCTATTTGAACCAAACTTGCTTTGTTATGTATTCATGCATGCTAAATAATTTAGGTAAGGAAATCTCAGAAAGTTTAATCTGTTCATCTGGACTCTACGTTTATTCAGGGAAATGTTTCACCACTCATCTAAGTGACCTTGTCAGTCTCAACTGACTGCAGATGTAGCTCCCACCAGTAATAGGCATGATGCCCGAGAACAGGGTCAAGAAAAAAAGTGTATTTATACATCGGGTTAACCTATGAGAACTGGGTTGACTGATAAAAAACCAACTGCATATAAAATATTGACTTGAAAAATAATAGCTATCTAAACATGGACCAACTGATCAACTGGCAGAGAGAGAGTATAAGATACTCGAGTCTTGAGTCTACTTCCAACAGTTTAATTGTCTTCTGGATAGCCTGTCTAGGTGATGTGCTTTTCCCTTCCATACAGGGTTGAGATGCACTGCTTTCCTCTTTTCCTCTAAACCAGTGGCTTCACATGACCTTGGCTTGTGGCCCTTGATTTCCTGTATAGCTGGTGATAGATTTCACTATTCTTTACCAGTCAGAGAATTGTGCAGGGGGATCTAACAGCAACCTTATTTCCTTTGCTTGGGTGTCCTGAACCTTGGCCTTCTTGAGCTCTGGGTCACTACTTGCATTCTCTCCTTCCATGGCTACTCCACATGGTACCTCCTCTGCCAAGGAAAGTCTGGACCTGTGAACCAATTAGAAGCTACAGGTTGCTCTGCTGTGAGACCTCTTGAGGTTTAATTTGCTGCTTTCTCTCCAGAAGCCACACACCACTGTATGCCGAGTGCTCCTTCCATGTGTCGTTCTGCCCTTGCCATATCCAGGTCTCTGGCAGCCTCCGCACATTCTTTGGGAATCGTCACTAGCACTTCCTTGTTCCCGGAGAAGAACTTGTTCAGTGAGTTTGTCTGTGCTGCAGAGCTCTCTCGCTTCCTTCACCAGGCAGCTTGCTTGCCTTTAGGACACTAACGCTCGACAAGCCATTATCATTGTAAATGTTCCTCTGGATGAACTCAGTGTCTTCACGGAAGTGTCCTCGTCCTTTGGCTAAAAGGTTCTTGAGTCTGCAGTTGGTGCAGTCAAGTGATGAAGCTGCACTGAACAGTTGTGACTTTCATCTAATAAATGGAAGGCTGAGCTTAAACATTCCCATCGTCCCACCACGGGAATCTTCTGTCATATTGGCCTTCTACCTTATTATTGGAACTGGTGGAAAAATACATTCCGTCACACATGATTGCCAGAGGACCTCTTCAAAAAAAGACATGATTTCCTCTAAGGTGTCTGTCAACTCTGGACCAGTCGGGGGATGTTGTTCAAGGATCTCTCTTTGTAAAGCAATCAGAGATGATGCAGATCCTCTCAGACTTTTACGGAGAATACAGTCCATGGTGTGGGATTTACCATGCTGAAGCTTTTCAGCTTTTACATTTTTGGGACCCTTTCTGCATCTGCATGTTATGTTCTCATCCATGAAGGTCTTAGAGTCTCTATCTTGTAGCCTAGGGTGCCCTGGTTCCATGTACACTTATGAGCATCCATATACTCGACCATGGTGTTCATTATAGACAATCCATGGAAAGTGGTTCGAGTGGCCTCTAGATTAGAAAAGTATTCCATAAGACCACTTCCAAATCCAATCAATGACTAGCACAGAAGTCCAATAACAAAGCACCACTTGGATTCAAATCAGGGAAATCATTTTTCCCAATCATGCCTCTTCAAGTGTCTCTATTGTTGCCCAAGTGCATCCTGAGATCACCCCGTTGGACTAAGAAGTCCCTGACAGGAGCCCCATGCAGGACTTCATCCAGTGTCTGCACGAAGGCCAAATACTCTGAACTACCTTTCAGTGCATAGCCACAGGCAACAGTCAGAGTTAACCGCCACACTTCCCTAAAGCATAGATATGTGACTCTCATTCTCGTGTCAACTCTAACATAGCGGCCCTCAGCTGGGGAATTGGGAGTATCCTTAAATCTACCCGACGCATCTCACCTTGGGTGACTGGAAGTTTGGTTCCAAAGCTGATGCAGTGCTAAGCTCCACCAGATCTAGCCGGCAGTGTTCCACCTCCTGCACAAACTCCATCTCCTTCCTTCCCAGAGACTCAAATCAAGTCAGCTCAGTTTTATTTTAGAGCCCATTTTCATAAATTAAAAATTGGCCTCAGTGGGCTTTACAATAACACACACAGACGCACATCCTTAGACCCTCACATTGGATAAGGGACACCTCCTTTAAAAGGGAGCAAAAATAGGAAGAACCCTTCATGGCAAACAAAACCGCCAGGCACTCGCTTGATAGGCCCTCATTCTGGACCTGGCTCCGGACGAGTGTTCCCGGGCTTCCTCCTGGCAGGGTAGCATCACTTCTCCCTCAATCAGTCTTCCTGAACCATTCATAGTCTGGCTCCTCACCTGAGACCAATTTGCCATGGGAGACCCTTCCAAGAGCTCAAGGCTCCAGATAACAGAGCTTCCAGGTTCAGAGGGGCGCACAAGCCTCCCCACCACGATACATAACATGATGGTTCCCTGGAGAGGTGAATAGTGGACATTACCATTGAGACTCCAGCCAATGGCCAATTTGCATATGAAGCCATCATTGTTTTTGTCACTAGCAACTGTATTGTTTATAAGGGTGGGGATGCCTGCAGTCAGCTCAGACTGAAGATGTCACCTGTGTGAGTGATAAAACGCTTATTTCAGTAAGTGTTGTGTGTAGATTAACTGATTTAACTTTTACTGATTTCCTTACCTGGATTATTGAGCATGCATAAATAAATTTTGACCAATTTCAGAGAGGAGTACCTTAAATTTGAACATTAGTATGAGCACATACGATGGCAGACCATAGGAACCACCTGAGATTTATCCTAAAATACAGACAGCGGAATTACAAGAACCTACAAATGAAATCATTGATCAAGGGCCACCGAGCTGACAAGCTCCTCCAGAATCTACAGAGGCAGATGTTGAGCGAACTGATGAGACAGTTTTATTATCAATGCTTTTGAAGGCCAGGGAGGAGAAGATCCCACAGCCTTATTTCACATCTATATGAGACCACTTCACTTTTCAACATGTGATTGAGTTGACCGAGTTGGCTCATCTTGCACAACATGAAAAGCCTTTAACCAGATAGCCAAAAAGTTCGACCTACTTACGGCACACCAGAGACGTCAGTAGACGGTGGGTGGCACCCTTAATGGTGGACAGAGAGACAGACGCCAAACATTGATGTGGACAAATGAGTGAAGAATCTCTCCGACTAACAACTCACTCAGGCAAGGAAACACGTCCTCGCTCAGGGGCAGGAACTGATCACATCTACTGAATCAGCGATCTGTGGCAACAATATGACGTACCCAAAGGTGGAGCAACTGTGAATTAAAGTTTCTGCCTGCCTGAGCAATATGAAGGCACCACCATCCAACATCGCCAGAGACGAGAGAAATGCATTCACGACTCTTAGGAAGGACAAAAACATCATCATCCTTCCTAAGACAAAGGCAGATGCACTGGCTTATTAAACCAGACAGGCCATCATGAGAAAATTATGACATTACATAGCTACATAAATATGAACCCCCGAAACGAGATCCAGGAAGTGGTTTCAAGAAACTATGGAGGAGGATGAAACGATGGTCTCATGATGTTATATTTCTCCACACCTGTGTTCCTGCTGATGAGGCAGTGGAGATAATCCATATGATGCTACAGGACGATCCCACCCTTAGCATGAGGACCACTGTTAACACTGACCAAGTGTGTCTACTCCTGAAGCTGTGTCTTCAGTCCACATGCTTTGCATACAGGGCGTAGTACTATAGGCAGAAGCATGATCGTGCTATCGGTCTCCAGTATCACCAATAGTTGCCTGTTTCTATATGGAGGACATGGAAAAGAGGGCTGTAAGGTGCTATGCAGGGACAGGAGGGTACCAGTAAGAGTGATAAGGAAGGGCTACAAGATGGTGGTGAGACCAGCTATGTTGGAGGGTTTGGAGACAGTAGCATTGAAAAAAAGACAGGAGGGGGAGCTGGAGGTGGCAGAGTTGAAGATGGTGAGATTTTCCTTTTCAAGAGTAGGAATGAGATATTAGAGGAACCGCTCAGGTTGGACGGTTTGAAGACAAAGCCATAGAGGCCAGACTGAGATGGTCTGGACATTTGTGGAGGAGAGATGCTGGTATACTGGGAGAAGGATGCTGAATATGGAGCTGCCAGGCAAGAGGAGAAGAGGAAGACCAAAGAGGTTTATGATGTGGTGAGGGAGGACATGCAGGTGGCTGGTGAGACAGAGGAAGATGTAGAGGACAGGAAGAGATGGAGATGATGATCTGCTGTGGAGACCCCTGATGGGAACAGCCAAAAGAAGAACAAATAGTAAACAGTCTAAGATGGTTAATCT
>OMLC01104230.1:1337-14176 GCA_900302585.1 Regalecus glesne | reverse complement strand
ACCCCAGCGCAAACAGAGCAATACGTACATGCTAGGAGGAATGAAGCAGACGCTGGCAAGAGGATGGGACAACACCCATCTACAGGCCAGACGCCACTCTTTCAACAACGAGGATGTTAACATCCTTGATAGGGAGGAATGCTGGTATGAAGGGTGTGTCAAGGAGGCCATCTACGCAACTGAGTTGTTTAGAAGGGCGGGGATGCCTGCAGCGAGCTCTGAGTGAAGATGTCACCCGTTAGAGTGATGAAATACTTTTCTCAATGAAACGTGTCCGGAGGAACTGATTCCCTGTGTTAACTCCCGGACATTTCAAACTGTCCAGTCACTCCACCACCGTGTGATTGACTGTCACTGTCACGTGTCAGAAAACCAAATCTGAGAGGCCTCCGGTGGCGTAGGGGGCTAAGGTGATGTTTAGCACATCTCTGCGTCATGCAGTCGGGTGTTCGAATCCCAGCTGCGCAGTTTCCAAACGTGGCCGAAGATCCATAATTAGTGGCAAATGGCTAAGCCTCGCATGGGGATAAGGGTTAGGTTGGATAAAAATGAGGCCAGTTTTACTAGTGTCCCCCTCCAGGTCATCCGGGCACTCATGGTTAAGTGAAGGGAAAGTACTCTCACTTCATTCAACCTCCGACGGCCAAGCACTGTGCTTTCCCCGTGAGACCATGATGTGCGAGATAGCGAGGTGTGTTAGTCGTCATGTGACTTTGAGGAGACACACACTACGGCTTCCTCCTTCCTGTCGATGCTCTGGAGGGGCATCAAAAGTGACAGATCCAGCAGTAGGGAACTCGGGGATTTCGGGTGGGGAAAAAAGAGATAAAAATGAATAGATGAAAAAAGGAAAGAAAATCGGAAATCGACTATAGCGGTTCAATGGCAAAAATGGTAGCAATCAATACATTAAAAAAAAATCGGTGAGGGGAAAGGATGGAGTGTGAGTCCAGAAAGGAGGATTTCTTTGATTCAGAAAGTGTGAGTGAGCAAAGTTATGGGGTAGTAAAATAAAATAGTTCATACTCACAACAAAGAACACAAGAGGATTGAAAGGGGCAAATGTATATCCAGATATAGTGACTTCTCGACTCAGTCAGGTCTAAAGTGACCACTAGGAGAAGGTGGTTCTACTGATCCACTGTTATTGATTTACTCATTTAAACCAGACAGCGATGCGTGATCAGATAAGCTTTCCTAAATAATGTTAATAATAACGTTGACTGAAGGTTCAGTGTTTTCATAAGGCAGGAGGAATCTTGTCCTCAGAGAGGCCTCCTCTGTCCATCTGGCAGGTAGTAAGGATAGTCCTGTTGCATAGCAACATTACGATGGAAGTGGCTATCAGTGAGCAGGCAATACATGAGAAGATATCTTTTGTATTCGGATTGAACAAAGGACAAAGTTGTGTTCTTGAGAGAGGGGCATCATGCCTATAATCTGATAGGAACAGGGACATGTTTGTGCAAACATCCCCCCTGTCATTTCCATCTGATTCAGATCTCCCTGCTGCCACCACTATATACTGGGTTCCACCATTCATCCTCACTGAGATGTGGGTGAACAAAACTGTACGTTTTGGTGAATTTGCCAGTGGATTTAAAACAGAGGATATCTGGCGTTGGTATGTGGTAGACGTAGAGCGTAACAGCTCACATCAATTTGCTCTCAATTATTTTACACATTTGTACCATCATGTTTGAATTATTTTTTTGTGCTAAAGTTTAAAAATGAAGCTTTAAGCTTTTAAGCTTTAAAGGCTTTTAAGCTTTAACTAAGCTCTTAAGCTTTTTTAAAAAAAAAAACCTTGATTGGAAACAACTCTGGCAGACTGTAAAAGTAAAGTGATACAAGAATGAAAGTGAAAAGAGCAGCTAACGCATTAAGCAAGATAGCTAAGGGTAGCTAGCTCACAAGTGGAACTTCTTCTACATGAGAAACTGCAACTCTCCAGTGAAACTAACTGAACCGACTGGAGGCATAAAATTGAGGCAATACGCTTCCAGGTAAAAAAAATAAAAAATCATGACCTGCGCCATGAAATGGGAGATCAAACAGACAGACTCCACCATGCTAATGTCAAGGTTAAAATAAACAACATGCCCCAGAGCATCAAAGACAATCTCGGCCACATTCACCAGAAGCAACGCTGCAGAGAAGTGAACACAAGAGAACTAAAGCGACTGAAAGAAAAACGTTTTGATCTTGAAAGTAGGATGCACCAGTTAAACTTGATATTTATCATAATTGCAGAGAGCTCCTGTTTCACTAAATTCATTTTGGACCTTTTATCAGAGATTTTGGATGCCGATAAATGCCCCTCCCCAATAGTGATTGACTGTGCCCAGCAATCGCTAATGTCAAACCCCAAAATGGCAGCCAGGCTAAAACCCATAATTGCCCAGTTTCATTATTACAAGCCAAAAAAAAGAGAGTTGTAGGCCTTGCTAAAGGCAGAGGCCCCCCTCACCTACTGAGCCACACGGATTCACACCAACCCTGATCTGCTGACAGAGATAAACAAGCTCTGGGCTACTTCTAATGCTGTAAAGCCAAAGCTATGGGAAGCCAATAATTACGACAGCCTCTACTACCCTGCAAGGGACAGTGATTCACACTGGAACAATTTCGACTCCCCACAAGAGGCACAGGAGTTTTCTCAGGTTAAGATATCTCCATGTAGAGATGGATAATTTTCTCCTGCTTGGTTTGGGTCTTTTTTCTTCATTTTTTCGACAATCGTGGCTTGTGATATTAAATCCAGAATTGATTACACATTAAATAAATTACAAACACTGCTTTTTTAAATTTTGGTCCCTTTTTTCCCACCAGTTTGGGTATTGACTCCATATTCAGTGGTAATCTAATGTGATGCTTTAGCACAGTCCTATTGTCCATCCATCCATCAAATGTCAACCGCTTATCCGAAATTGGGCCGTGGGGGAACTGGAGCCTATCTCAGTTCTCATTGGTTGAGAGGCGGGGTACACCCTGTATATGTTGCCAATCTATCACAGGGCAGAGCAATTAGGGGAACAGTGTCTTGCTCAAGGACACTTCGGCACGCCTCTCTGCAAGTGTGGGGATCAAACCTGCAACCTTCCGATCGCCAGACAACCACTCCACCCACTGAGCCATGCCACCCCCTCACAGTCCTGTTGTAAAAAAAATTTAGCATCCTTAAATATAAGAAATATGTTACACCTTTCTCAATAGAATATCTGCTTAAGTGATAGATACAAAGTTGAGGTTGTGGTAAATGTTCCCCAATCAAAACTCATTGTGTGAAATGTGTTCTATATTCTGGATTTAGCAGGCAACAGGTATATTTTGATCATATCTGAACACAGAGTAACATGAGAATGCATGCGCACATGCACGAACGGAAACACACACTCACGCACCACAATTTTGAACAGAAAATGCCACAAATTTAACAACATTGCAACTACTGCTCACTCATTATTTAGACATCCAGGTATTTGATCAAATTATTTTGCCATTGTTAGCAAGGAGTATAGAATCTTTTCTAAAGGAATTTGGGATTGTTGATCCCTGGTGGTTTAAAAATCCATCCACTGACCACTGTGCTGACCAAGTCATTTATATTGCTTAGATTATGCGCTAAGAACTGGGGATAAGATAGGGCTGCCCCCTCTCACCACTTTTATTCATCAATGCCATGGAGCCTTTGATCATTGGCTATTTGGAAACAAAATGGCATAAGAAACATGCATCTCTTTCTATAGATATAATATTTCCTGAATTTAAACAACTAAGATGTAAATTTGACCTACCCTTGGCTCATTTTTTTCCGATTAACATTTCAGCATTGGTCTGTAGTTATATTAAAGCCGATACACCTTCCTTTTCTAATTTGCCACAGGACGCTCCCACAGAATCTCAGTTTTATTTTCAGCCTTACAAAGGGGGTGTAATTTTGCTTATTTATCATTTTGAGTCTTATTTACAAAAGCCTGGAGACTCTAAGAATTGTGTGGAAGGCAGATTTGGGGGAGGTTATGACACCCGAGTGGTAGAGAAAAGCACTAAAAAAAAACTGCACACGGCCTCAATCTGTGCCCGGTATGGCCTCATTCAATTCAAGGTTCTGCATCGCCTTCATCATTCTAAGGCCAAACTCTCTGAAATGTTTCCAGATGTAGATTCAATCTGTGACAGATGCACACACTCACCTGCCTCTCTCACACAATCATCCTAGCAATATCCTACCTAATCTGTTAATGTATTGGAATTTAATCTCCAAATCACTATCAAGATATTCACCCAGATCCTATGATAGCTATTTTGGGCATAATAGGAGAGAGTAATGGTAATATTTTGAGATGCAAGCTTAGAATAACCACATTTATCACTCTGTTAGCACAGAGACTGATACACCTCCTATGGAGGTCTCCTCATCCCTCAGGCCAAATTCAGTGGCTGAGGGACTTGATGTAACATCTCAGACTTGTGAAATTGAGATTGGTAACGTGTGGCTTTTCTGATAAATTTGAAATAATTTGGAAATCATTCATAGACAACATGAGAGCTATACTTCAACCTCCCCCTTTCGTGAATGTAACTCCAAATGGAAAAAAAACCCACATTATTTCCGTGTATTGGTGAATTGTAAATGGACTCATTTGTGACTGCTAACGTCTGTAGCACATAGCAATGAGATAGGCCTTTGGACATTACTTTGTGCAACTGTTTTGTTTTGTTTTTTTTGTTTTTGTTTTTTCTTTTTTGTGTGTGTCTAAGTTACTTTTCTATATGTTCCAAAGAAAGTGTATAAAAATATGTTTGGAAAAAAAAGGAATTTGGGGTCTAAAAATTTCAAACTTACGAATGTGCAGTCTCTCATTTTCCTGGAGTCGCCAACACAATCGGAAGGGGTGGCATAGCCCCGGAGGTAAGTTATCATCTCATAATCAGATAATGGTGGTTCGATCCCACGTGTCAGCATGTCAAGGTGTCCTTGAGCAAGACACTGTACCTCTAACTGCTCCCCGAGTGCCGCAATTGGTCTCATTACTCCTGTACAATAAGATGGGCTAAATGCAGAGATCACGTTCCACCAGTCTTGGTCATATGGGGATGAAACACTTTCACAATCATTGGAGGTGACTTTCAGAGTAAGGCTTGGTAAAGGATTTTCTATGCTGTCCGCCAGTTTAGGACAAATGAAGATTTTCAAGTGTGGTAATGTGGGGCACAAACACTTTCCCTGTCTGCATAAACAGGCAGCTCACTCCACTAAGATGGCAGAAGATTCCAAGAGTAATGACTTAAATGGGAAGAAAAAAAAAACAGCTTGAGAAGCATCAGGCTTCTGTGACTGTAGAGAGTAGGGGCAGTTCCCAGTGTAGTGCAATCACAGTAGATAAAAAAAATATTAAGGAAGCAGCTTCCGTTAGTTCTGTCCCCAGAAATCATACTGCGATCACCAAAGATGGACAGTGATTTTTAAACAGCCAGCTATGATGTGATGGAGAGGAAAGAGTATGAATCTGAGTGTGACTCGGATATTTTGTCTGTTGGTGAAGCTTCCAAGAGTAAAAAAAAGACCTCCGAATCTTAAAGAGTTCTTTTGAAGGAATAGAATATTTTCTGGCAGAAATATTTGGAAATTCTATTAAAGTGAGATTATTTTAGTGACACTGAAAGTTTCATCAGAGCTGTTGGCGTACTACAAAAAGGTCCGTTTTGACATCTTGGTTGAGAAAAAAAGCCTTTTTAAAAAAAAAAAAAGCATTTTTAAAAAAAAACAACAGGCAAAACTAGAAGAATAAATATATCATGATCACGTATCACAAAATGCTTTCCTCTTTCTACTGTTCTCAGCTTGTCTTGTTTGTTTATTTTCTGTAGACCAAATGCAGAGCCCCAGAATAGGGCCTTCGAATATTAATAGTGGGAATAATAGACACAAAAGGGCTTGAATTTCTGAATCTACTCAAAAAAAACCATCGATGTGCTATTTTTTTTCAAGAGACATACTAGTCCGACATATGAGACGGATCAGAGTTTATAGTGAGAATTCATGTGCCCTCAGTCATGCCACCAACCTCAGTGAAGGCGTAGCAGCAAATGCAATTATTTTGTCCTCTACTGAAATGGTGTAGGTGGGCTGTTAATTGTGAGGGCAGACATATATAGCTCCGTATTATGTTTTGGTAACATATATGGCCCAAACCAAGAAGAATGACCGAGTGTTAGTTTTATCCTGCTTTTATTCTGTTATTTTATTTGTCTTTCAAGCTGGGCCCGGTTACTCCGTTACTGAAGAAACCCACTCTGGATCATTCAGTCATCCAGAACTGCCATCCTGTTTCTCTTCAACCTTTTCTCTCCAAAACACTTGAACGTCAAGCATCTCCAATCCATGCAATACACATGAGTGATGGTGAGCTTTAGTAGGTTGAGTGCAGCCACACTAGACAGGATCTACATTTCTTAAAGTGTTAGCTACAATTTTTTTCACAGTACCGTAAGTCCAGTTCGCTTTACTGACCATCATTTTGTCATCATAGATTAATTTGTTTTTCCAGGTGAAAGAATTGAATTGGAAAAACAGACAAACTGCAAAATAGTACTTAACGTCACAGATTTGAGCCCTTTTGGAAGGAGTGAATAATAGTAAAGAGCTGATTTTATCTTTAAAACTGTGGTGGGAGTTTAATGAGGCACAAATCTGTGGAGATTTTTTTCCAGCTTTACATCTCCCATTCCACGACCAAGATCAAGACGGGAGTTCAGGAACTTGAAGCTAATGTCGGAAATATTGATAAAGGGTCACATAGAGGCTCGGATCTCTATATATGGGTTGTCTAGTTTAGGTGAAAAGTTTGGAGTTGAGCTCTCTTCTTTCCAGAAAGAGTGATAAGAGCTCTTATCGGGTTACACCTGCTCCAACTAAAGGATATGGATAACTCAAGCTCTTTATTTTCCAATCTGGAGAGATCACCGGTACCACGGAAGCAGATGACCTGCTGCACACTTCCGGGAGGAAGAGTGGCGACCAGTCCAGGTGGGATGAGGAGCTATGCGAGCTCTTTGGGGAATAAACAATTCAGCATGGAGTGCCACGAAAAGCTCCTGGAAGAGCTTCCTCAGCTCAGCCAGGCAGAAAAAGCTGCTCTGGACTATGAGCCGACTCTAGAGGAGGTGACAGTTGCTGTCAATCAGGATGGGCACCAGAGATTGATAATTTTGCCTAATACTTTTATAAGCAGTTACAGGATGCCATTGGACCTGATGTACATATGTTTTGCTGGAGTGTTTCCGGACAGGTTCTTTTCCTGTCCCCTGTAAAGCAAGCAATGCTTTCCACGGTGCCCCAAACCGGCTTTATTTAAGAACTGGAGGCATGTTACCAACCTCTGTACCTCTGTATGTGCTATCCAGAACCTCATAAAACCTATTTAAGGACATCCTAGAAATCACTGTACTTATAGATCAATTTGTTGTGTACCAGATATTACATCATGGACTTTATTTTACTCATGCAAGATGTTTGTATGTGTAATTTTGACAAGAGCAATTTAGTGTTGCCTCTTTGGACCAGGAGAAAGCTTTCTACCGGGTATTTCACTCTTATTTGTTTCCTGCACTCAGGGCATTCACTATGGGGGGATAAGGTTCTAACTTGGGTTGGTTTATTGTACTGCTGAGGTGAATGTATGGAGAAGATGGGGGAAGGACTTACTAGCTCAATCTCGATATGGCAAGGGGTATGATAGGAGTATCCTATTTCAGGACAACTAGATTGCTCAGTGAGGCGGCATGGCTCAGTGATGGGTAGTATGGTTGTCTGGTGATTGGAAGGTTGCATGTTTGATCACAGCACCTGCAGAGAAGCATGTCAAAGTATTCTTGAGCAAGACACTGTTCCCCTAACTGCTCTGCCCTGTGATGGACTGGTGAAATGTTTAGGATTTTTCTCCACCTTTCACCCAGTGAGTGCTGGGATAGACTCCAATTACCCGCAACCTGACTTCGGATAAGAAGATGCCAATGGATGTATATAGTTTAGCTATTGAGCCCTTGCTGTGCAACTTAAGAAGTTGGATCAGGAGTCTCCTACTGCCTGGGTTTAACAAATTAGATTTTCTTCCTACTGTTTCTGCTTATGCTAATGATGTTAATGTTTTTCTCTCATGTCAGGGGAATGTTAAGTGTCTGGAGGATACCCTGTATCTTTATGAATGGGCCAGGGACATGCTGTCCATACAAGCAACGTAATCAGTGCTTACCCGGTGAAAAAGTCCAAAAAGATAACACTGTGAGATATGAAATAAAAGTACTAATATAAACGGTTTTTTTTGTTAAGTATTGATATTTTATTGCGCCCTTACTTTATGTACTACGGTACTGCTATCGTCCTATTGACAATCTTATCTGCTCTATCATCTTCAATGTGGTAACGTGATCTGATGACGTCACCACGTTTACGCGGGTAGTCTAGCGCGCCAATCATGCAGTATAGTTGTTGAACGCCGACTGTGTTCTATAACAGTTGTGTATGTACACGTTGTGAGTACAATGTTTATGGCACAATAAATACGAGTATTGGAGGCTAAAGAGGAATCTACTCGTTCTGCCTATCGCCACTACGCAAAGCAAGAGTGCACCACTCCACTGATACTTTACAGTTGTCATTAAAGAGTCGTCATCTAGGGTCCCAGTGCAGCAGCAGTCGTTAATTTGATTTAGCTTTTTGGCAAGCTCTTTCTCTCTCTCTGCTTTCTTTAGCATTGATTCAAATGCATTTCCACCTCGGGCATTGTATTTATCCCCGCAGCCTGCTACTAATATATGCCCAGGGGAACGCATGCTTACAAACCAATCAGTTGCTCGTTCGTTCCGGCGCGTTATGTGTTACTAGGTAAATTATAATGTATTTTAAAATCAACGTTATCACTTGCACGTTAATGCTGTTGGTCAGTGACAATGGACAGTACTGTAAACATCAGCAACCTTCGGGGATTTCGCCGATTAGAGTAAAATTTGAGTTACTTTCTAAAGGCCGCCCGAAACCAGCGTTGAAAAAAACCTTCAAACTCAAATGGGAAGGACAGCGAGGGGATTCCAACAAGCCTCATACGAAGGTAAGAAATGGCGATGTGGCTGTGCCGCCTCTTTTATGACTCCTGTATATTGTTTTCAACGGCTTATTATATAGTGTGTGGACTCGGGCAGGCTACGGGGACATACATAACCTAATAAACGTGTTCAGTAAACACATCAGAAGCCAAGTAGCATTGAAAACATTTGGCACAAGCCACATCGATTTAGCTCTCGATGAGCACACAAGATTATAAACCGAACTTCACAATCAAAAGGTTAGGGAGAATACAGATATTCTAAAAAAAAACCTGATTGATGTGACCTGCTACTTACATTATATCGTGACTGGCTTTTTTTGGGAGGGTAATTTGATCATAAAGTCCCCCACTGTAACTCTCCGCTTACTGTTTATTAGCGGGTTCTAGAGCATATGTGAATGGCATTTCCTTGACACTGCACTCGCCCATAGCATTTGTGCTTAGCACAATGTCTAATCAAATGTATTAAAATATGTTATGCCTACCCAATCTCAAAGCTCACAGAACGTGCCTGAAATGGACGTCATCTCCAGGGGAGAACTGAACAAATGGTGAAGCCTTGTTGGTAGGACTGGAGGGATCAGGCCATGTTAAGTCTGCTGGAGTGGAGGGGGGAGGAGCTAAAAGTAATGGGGATATTTTTGGGGGACTGGCGGCTTTCAAGGAAAGAACTGGGAGGCAGTTAAGGAGAATATGACCACATAGTTTTCTGAATCGAAATTATTGTTACTCCGATTGTCAAATATAGGCAGAGTTCTGGTTGCCTGTAACACGCCTATTCTTTCTGGCGGTACCATAGCTCAGTGGGTAGAGCTGTCATCTGGTGATTAGCAGGTTGCATGTTTGATCCCTGGTCTTGTAGAAAGCTTGTCAAGGTATCCTTGAGCAAGGCACCTGACCCCAGGGGCACCATATGGTGGCTGCTCACTGCTGTTATACGATAGGATGGGTCAAATGCAGAGAACAGCAAATTTCCCCTTGTGGGGCTGATAAGGGAGTGATTTGCTTATTTTTACACTCTCTGGCATAGAGTTAATGCCCTGACCACCGAGAGAGAATAATCAGGGAGCAATCCAAGACTCTATTTGTGCTGGTCAGCACTGGGTTCAGGCAGTATCCCTCTACTTGCCTGCAGCTTAAGGGTGGCAGAGATTGATTAGCATCCAGTTCAAAATCCCCCAATTTAGACTGGGTACCATATAGACTTTTGTACAATTGCAGACCAAGCTGGCTAGATACAGCGTCATCGCTAAAGAGGAGAGTTGGGTGATTGAGCTTTGATAAGCAGCTTTTTCTAATAGAACACAGGAATGTGGACTTTATTGGGCCGACACGTTTTTACAGCTCTTTACTCCAGACTTGGGAGTTAAAGATTGCACACGCCACAAATGAGACTTCGGGGAAATAGTTGTTCGAGGAATATTTACTTTTCAACAACCTCATAAAAAATCAAACACTACAATCTGTTGGTCGGCAAACCAATCTATGGGAGGCTGGCTTGCACCAAACTGGGCCATTTTATGAAGATGATATCAATATCTGTAGATGCCTCAGATGGTGATGGAATGAAGGGTGTGAGGGCGTTTCACAAAACCCAAATTGGATAAGTTTCAAGATATGGGGGGAAAAGCAGTCTATCAAATCTGTATTAAGGTTCTGAACCTGTGCTCCCTAGCAGGGTTGAAGCAGTTAAGGTGGACTAAATGTTTTGCTCCAGATATTTCCCTGAAAGGCACATGATGGTCCCTGTATAAGCTAGCCATTGAAAAGTGAATAGCAGACTTCCTGTGGAGGGCGTTACAAGGTGCAATAACTACAATCAAATACAGACTGCACCATGATTCATGATCAGCATAGTTTTAACTTTTTAAAAGGTCAATTTAGGATCTTGTGAAGGGTTGTTTGGTTTGTTTTGGTCTGAAATACTGTGTTAAAAAGAAGTTTGTACACACACTGTTTAATCTTGTATCCAGATCTGCTAAGCTAGCCATCTGGCTGATGTATATAGATCAGACTAAGGTGATCAAATTGACTCTTTTTTTTCTCTCTTTTCTAGCCTAGCAACCACTCAAAGTACTTTGCAGTGTATGGTTCACATTTACCCGAGCATAGGAAATCAAGGGCTTTACTGACACCCCACAAGGGGTTCAAACCTATGATGCCTGACCTGCCACTTTCTGAGGCGATTGTTCTCCACTGGGCTATAATGGCCCCAATTTTTAAAAAGAGTGCTGATTTTAAACTTCCGAGCAGAGAAACTGGCAAGGCTTCCCTTGTTCCTTGGAGGGCGGGGCTTCAGCTGTCGCCAAAGTTGTTGATGCCCAAAGCATTAAGTCTGCAGCCTCCTTTAACATCACTGTGAGGATCTTCCTGGACAAGGTTGACAAGGTGCAGTCGGTGGTCGCTAATGGCATCTCAGTGTGTGGAGTGTCTTTTGTCAGAAATATTGATTACTGCTCCAATGAAGAAGTGCCCCCTGTTTGTTAGTGATGATGCACTGGTCCGGGAGCTGCCTCGATTTGGAAAAGTTGAATCACAAATGAGAGGATTGGCTCAGAGAGACCATCAGGTTTCCCCAGAGACAGCCGAGGGGGCAAGTTTAGGGGAGCAGAACTGGCCTGAAGATGGTGTACCAGGTCCAAAATTGGCCTTTTGTGTGCAGAATGGCCCGGCCAGCGAGAAACCAGAAAAGACACCAGTTCAAACTAGGACTGCGAGCAAAGCTGTTGAAGATAGCCATCAAGTGGCTGACAAATGACGTATCCAAACCAGAAGGAGTTTGGCGAAGGAGTTGATGGATTGAAGACGTGTCCGCAGAGGAGGAAGGTTTACCATGCAAGAACAGCAAAACAGAGATCTCTGATAGGAGACAGAATGAGCCATAGCTATGAAAGTGCTGGACAAGTCTACTGATGAAAAACTTTAGTGGACACAGTCCAAGGGGGATGTATCTGTTGTCTGACTTCCTGGGAAGTGAGGCCGTCGCTCAGTTGCAAGAGGAGTTGTCGTTGATACATTTCTCCCTGATTTAGGAGGTTTTGTAACGTCTGTCAGAATCAGTAGGGAGGCAGGAGTTTTTTTACTGCACTGGAGATTTCTTGGCTTCCCTAAGTACACACACTCATGGTTAACTCCCAGCTGATTGCTAAAATGTCGGACTGATCTTTTTTGGAAAATGGCAAATGACTTGTCAAATTCTGGATGAATTGAAAGTTATATTTAAGTATCAATCAATCAATCAATCAATCAATCAATCAATCAATCAATCAATCTCTATCTTCCTCTCTGCCCCCCTCTCTCCTTCTTTTTTCCTTCTTGATTTTATTTTCTGGGAATTATGAAATGCTGAACTTATCATTACATGACGTAAATTAAGGTTTTTCTCAAAAGTCAGTGCCCCCCCTCTCTTCCTCCTCTCTCTCTCTTCCTCCTCTCTCTCTCTCTTCCTCCTCTCTCTCTCTCTTCCTCCTCTCTCTCTCTCTTCCTCCTCTCTCTCTCTCTTCCTCCTCTCTCTCTCTCTTTCGGTCTTGTGCGCACACTTTCCTGTGTGCATGGCCTGAGCTCATGTGAATCATCAATAATGCTTCAGCTCATTTCTACTGCAGAATAGGGGATACGATCATTATCTTTCAGATCAGCATGGCCTCATGGTTCACTAATGTGGGGAGGAGGGTTAGTAAACTGCTGGTGGAGTTTCGTGCAGCTACAGGGTTAGGGTTAGGGTAGATC
>OMLC01104229.1:0-14360 GCA_900302585.1 Regalecus glesne | reverse complement strand
GTATATATATATATATATATATATATATGTATGTATGTATCTATGTATGTATGTATATATGTATGTATGTATGTATCTATGTATGTATGTATATATATAAATATGTATGTGTGTGTGTGTGTGTCCTCTCCCTTTGTGAACAATTCAGGACATGGCATCTCTCTGATGTAATTGGAACAACAACCAGCCCATGAATGAAGCTACTTATCTGCAGATTTCACTGTTATTTTTCATCACCTCTTCTTTGTCTGGCTCTGACCCTCTATAGTTATATTTTGTGAGTCAGGCAAAATCATCCGTTGGTTTTGACATGGCCATAATAGGCCAGCCAGCCAGGCAGAGCATGGAGGATTTGGCTGTGTACAGTGGCGGTGGGGTGGGGTCGGGCCGAGGTAAGTGGAGGATAGCCAAGAAGGAAAATGGCAGTGATTAAGAACCTGCCAGAATCATTCTTACAGCCATTCTTCCCTCCCTTGAATTCTCCTGGGCAGAGGCACACTTAGTCACCGAGTATCAGAGAGAATTTGGCTTGCGAGGCCTCTGCAGCGGCAGGAGGCTGATTCTAGAACTGTCCATCAGCCCCTCGCTGGAACTTTTGGAAAGTTCTGTGACACCGCAAGTAGAAACTCATTCTGCCCAACTAACCTCTCTGCCTTAGACTCTACAGGGAATGGGAATGGTGGAGGAGTGGGTCAAGACACTCTCCGTCTACCTCTGTGTTCTTTTGGTTTCTCTGACTTTGTGGTAGTGCTGCTCTTACCTTCTATCTCAGGGATGAGCAGCTATTCTATAGTCTTGTTTATTGTCAATGTATATGTTGGCTTGATTAAGGGAGAATTGGGGTGGAGGCCTCTGGTGGTGTAGGGGGGTAAGACACCTATGTTCAGTACATCTCTGTGTCATCCAGTTGGGTGTTTGAATCCCAGCTGCACCGTTTCCAACCACAGCCAGAGGTCCATAGTTAGTGGGTCATAATTGGCTAAGCCTCACATGGGTATAGGGGTTAGGTTGGATAAAGTATTCTGGGTTCACTAGTGTCCCCCTCTGGGTGGTCCAGGCCTCTTGGTTAAATGAAGGGAAAGTACTCTGCTTCATTCTCCTCTGACGGCCAAGCACTGTGCTTTCCCCACCAGACCATGATGTGTGGACTAGTGAGGGCTAGTGGTCATGTGACTTGGAGGAGACACATGCTACCACTTCCTGCTTCCTGTTGACGTTCTAGGGGGTATCAAAGAGACTGACCCAGCAGTGGGCAACTCGGGTAATTTGGGTGGGGGAAAAGGGATAAAAATTTAAAAGGACCATATCAGACAAGTGTGTCAGATGCATGGGTGATTAGGCTCTTCATTTTGAATGTCTTCATCTGTTCTGAAATACTTCTTATGTGTCCCACAGTTTGTTTACCTAGAACCTCCTACAGCATCCCAAAATAGAAGAAGCGCATACCAAGTAAGCCTTGATGCATTTCATTATCAACAATACAGTGGATGAGGTTCTTTGCTATCGTATGTGTATTTACTGAAATGTCTCTTTCCATAGGTCTCTCCAGCTTGGATGTCAGCCATGAAGGGAAATTACTGGAAGGGAAAGTATTTTAATGTAATCTGTTAAAATGATCATGTTGATCAGGCTATTTCTAGAATGAAGAGCCTGGCTCCTGTGTATATAACAGTTTTTAAAGGAGTTATTTGTGCTCGTGTTTTCGAATGAAGCACAACCTCTGAGACCTCATGAAGCGGACATTTAACCACCACTGTTGAACCAGTCCTTCATAGGCAGTGCTGATGGCTCTGTGGCAGTGCCACGGACAAGGAATCACATCGCAGCTCCTGAAGCATCATTAGAAAGTTAAGGGATGTCTTTTAAACACTCATTTACAGGAATTAGATTGCATACAGGCATTAAGAGCGAGGGCTTCATGCTTCAGAGGTAGTGCTTTGCTCAGAATAAGCACTTAGTTCTCTACGCATCACGAGTGCAGTTTTAACACTGCATGCGAGGGTGATGTACGGAGGTGAACTGATTCTGACAATGCACTGCATGCCTACTCTCTGTTGAGAGGACATTGGCCAATTTAGTTGTATCACCTTAATGTCGAATCTTTTGAGGTAACTTGTAAAATAGTCACGAGTGTAGTGTTACATGGCTGCTTAGCACTTTGTGGAATGTTTGACAGAACCTACGTAGAAGTCACAGAGGAGATTTGGTATTACCCCTGCTACTATTTCCAAGCGCTCAATCCTTAATTTCTAAGACCTCTCTGGTGTTTTGCAGTGCTGAGACCGAGGAAATTCACTCATGGTTCCTCATGAGATATGGCAGACGATTCATTTGTAGCAAGTGCTGTCTCAAAATGCATTCTGCACGATTTTAAGCATTAAAAGAAAGAGAGATGCTATTGGGAATTGCTAGGGGTCGATAGCTGAAGCCAAAAATAATGTAAAAACAAGAACATTGTCTTGTCTCACTACAGCTCTTTCATAAGCGGGCACTACCACACTTCAGCCTCAAGCTCCTAAATCTCTCTGCTTTGCATGTAGCTAATGGCCATCACACTGGGTTTTTTTAGCCAGCTTGTTACCAGACACAACTGAATAGTTAGCTAGCTACCCACAATGCTCACGTTCGTGTATCCAACCAAATGCCTTTTTTGCAGGTGAAGGAGGCTGACCATGATACAAACTTTACACACTGCATTCATAGTGTAATGAGGTTGACTTTGTATTCTTCCAGAACTTTCTCTTCCGTTTTGACCCTTTCCGAAAGCAGCCTGAGAAACGGTGTGTTTTTGCACATTGTAAATTGTTTATTGCTTCTTGCACATATATTTTGTTGTTGCTCGGTGGTTATTGATTTTCTGTCAATGAATTATGAATGTCTAAGTTTACTTAATGAAATCTACCTTTATGGTTTTTTTGCCTACCTATCTTTCCATTTTCACTTATAAGCTTTCACAAGGGAGTCGGATCCATTCCTTCACATGACTCTTTGTTACCAGGCCAACAGTGGTACATTGTCAGCTGGTGCTAGTCACCTGAAGACAGACACACTGCTCAGTATATACTTGACAGCTAGTGCAGAAAGGCTCACACCAGCAGTTCTAACCTCAAATTGAGAGAAATGTTATACTGTGACGATTTCTCGAATCGTCATTGAATCTTAATGCTTCAGTGCTGATCGAAGTTGATCTGACACACGTCTCGGTGGATAACTTTAACCTGTTGTAGGAGAGCCAGACGTGTTCCTCTGCAGTGTTGCTCGCATCACGTTTGTGCCGATGCACGATTGACACAATTCCGCCCGCGGTGTTGGAAAACCACTGATCGTTTTCTGTACAGCGGCTGTGGAGGGACTTCTGCTGTTAATCAAGAAATACTGCAGCAATGTCAAATCTGCTCTTTTCCACTGAAAGCCTTGTTATATTCCTTATCACTTCACAGTGCCATCATTTTGACTGTCATACTCCTGATTATAACACCATAATTTAGTTTCATGTTCCTTTGGAATTCATGTAAATAATGAGAAAGTGGAAAGTTGTAAAAAATATCAGAATAAATGTGGATCTGTGCAGATTTTTAGATAAGTGCCTTCTGTTGATTGATAATTTCAGGTCATGTGCAGTTATTCATGTCCCACTAAACAGTTGTTATTTAGTCAGCTTAGTCATACAGTTATGTGGGGGCTGTGGTAGCTCAATGGTAGAGCACAGGCTTGGGGAGCTGACGAGGCAGCAAGCTTGAACCCACCATGGGGTGTCAGGAAGGGGATCTGGCCTTAATCCCCCAAGCTCCATCTAATTCTGTGTCCACCCCACAACGTGGGGACTGATCGTGGCATGTAAAACAGGTCTCTCTCTCAGCGTGCATTATGCCTCACTACCTCAGTGGACCTTACAGAATATAGGTTAGCAGGAGGTGTAAGAACTTAAAACTACTTGATGTAGCTATTTGTAATTATGATCTTTTCAGATGGAATAATGGATAAATGGACTGGATTCATACAGCACTTTTCTAGTCTACCTATCCACTCAAAGTGCTGTACAGTGTGTCTGACATCCACACACACACACACACACACACACATTCATACACTGATGGGGGAGGCTTCCATGCAAGGTCCCAACCTACTCATCAGGAGCAGGCAGGGGTTTAGTGTCTTGCTCAAGGGCACTGACATGTTCTCTGGAGGAGCCAGTTATTGAACCAGCAACCTTCTGATTACAAGACAACCTGGTCTACCTCCTGACATGCATATTAGGGTTAATTCTCCTGCCTGTGCCCTTGAGCAAGATGATGGGAAAAAGAACTAGTTGGTTCCCTGCTACTGTAGCTACTCACTGCTCCTATACAATGGGTTAACTGCTAAGAACACATTTCATTTAATTCACGTACAATGACAAATGAATAAAGCTTCACCTTGTTGTATAATGAACTAGGCACTCATTCTTACTCGCTATATTAATAAGTAGAAACTTTGTAAGCTTCATGGGTATTCTATGGCATCGGCAGCAGGGGGTATGGGCCGGTATCTTGTAATGATAGTCCATTCAAAGGATTTCAGTGGATTGTAATGTAGTTGTAGGATGCTGTTTACACCGGGAGGTTATACCTTTGCAGTTCTTTACCTGCCAATTGTAATATGGAGGAACTTGTCATCCCAAACCAGACAGCCACTAGTATAAATCGGCCCTTTGCTCTGTCAGCCTCAAGAGGGCAGCACAGAGCAGTGTAGGGCTGCAAGCCTGCACTGTTTCTCTCTGCAAATAAGTGTCATCCTTTTAGTATGGCAGGTCAAAGGTTAGTAGGTTACACACTGGATAGAAATCTACCTCGCCCTCTCTCCTTCTTGTGCACCACAAATAATCACTTCGATTTCAATTTACAATTCAGTTACCCATACCTGATAGTAATATCTGTTTGTTCTGCTATCTTAGACGCATGGCACGGTTATATCAGCTGTCATGGAACTGGCCTTTGGTCGGTTTCCTTAGCATTGCCTGGGGAAAGCCTTGACTCCAGAAAGGGGTCTGCTGGTATATTTCACAATACCAATAACGGCCATCGGCACCAACTCTCTATAACTGACATGATCCCAGACCCTGAATTCTGCTCCTTTGAACAAACGAGATTTACTCCACAATTGTGTAAGAGTTAGTTCTGTTCTACTGCTGTGATTAGCGGTTATGATAATTATGACCACAGTTTTTAATATTTTTTTTAATCCACTCCTTTTCTCTTGTTGTCTCAAGTAGGGGGCTGCAGTAGTTCAGTGGTAGGTAGAGCCCTCGCTTTGGTAGCTGACGAGTCGGAGGATGCGAGTTTGAACCCATCACTGGGTGTGGGGAGGGGCATCTGGCCTTAATGACCCATGCCCTGCTTTGGTCTGTGTCCACCCCCACATGGGGACTACTCAGGACACATAAAATGGACCTCTCTCTTATAACCAATGTTTTAATTTCTGTTTTCAGTCTTTAGCAGCTTCTCTACATTCAAGTTCTGTGTCTGGCCTGGGCAACATCGGCATTAAGGTCAAGGTGACTAGAAGTTGATGAATATGTGAGTCTTACTTTTTTATTGTAAAAGTGGAGTTACTCCTCATCAGAGTAGGCAGTGGATCTCCACCTTGGTCCTCATATACCACCTTTCCTACAAGTTCTCTGTTCCACCGGGTTGCTAGCTACACTCATCTGATGGAATTAGATGGCTCAAACACCTGATTTGACAGGTGAGTGTGGTTAAGAACTGGTATACAAACTAATCAACCTTAAGGGCTGTTGGTGAACCCACAGGTAATGGGATGTCTCCGGTAACTGTATCTAGTATGGTGTCTTAGGCGGGGATAAGATTGCTTCGTCAGACACTGCAGGCAGAGTCTAATAGGAGATTGAGGAGCAGTGACCCCTGATTACTGGTTTAAGAGGTCGTCAGGCATTGGTGGCTGCTATCTATCAACTGACAGACCAACTTATCCACTAGAGATGATGAGCCACAGACACCTGAAGGACACATCCGATGAGACAAAATCGGGTAATTTTCGTATCCTGCTATTAGGAAACTTGTTTTCTTTCCTGATACTCATTGAGGATATATCTATCAAAAGTATACCAGGGATGTGGGTTTTTTAATATTAAGACATTTGGGGGTAAATCATGTTATTTGGTCTCAGAGGCACTTGCCTCCACCAAGCCCCAGTCCAGATTAAATACAGCATCAGGAGCAGCAGAGGCGTCTCAAACTCCAAACCACCCAGAGGATGAAATACGCTGATGCTGGTTAGACGAACACTGACACCCACTGGCCGATGTGAATACTTCATATTCATGTCCACTCAGTCCACCTGAAACTATATTAGATAAAGCAAGAAGAAGGCCAAAACTTGCATCACAGGTTGAATACAGACGAGTTTACAGCGGTTTCAATGTGTAGGCAATACTAACGGCGACAACATTTTGCTATTACTCGCAGCAAAGTGCCAAAAGCTCCCGGGAGTTTTCCTCGTTTCCGAAACAGAAAAGCCGAAAACTGTGAAGAAAACTGTGAAGTCCTCCAGATGAGTGATGTGATCAAGGGCACCATTCAGTGAAACGGCCCCTGACGGACAGTGTGACTCCGGGCTGACACCCACCGTCAACACAGCCATCAGTCTCAACACACGCTGCTGCACAACATTCATTCATATCACCTGAAGAAGAACAACAACAAGAACGACACCGTCGTAAATTCCTTTTCATTGTACAACTGTCAAACAAGCCGGACTGTGGACGATAAAGTTAGCTATGCTTATCAACGGCGTGACGTAAAACTATGCAGTAAAACCCATTTATAAAAAAAGTCTGCTTTGCCCATGTAGGACATGCAAGCTGAAGCTACCCCCACTTAGCTAGCCACAACTCCTCTTTAATGGCACTGATGGGACAACACAAGCTAAATTCATCCCCGCGTCTCACAAGATGAGGTGAAGGGTTCCTAAAACGACGACGTGTCTTCTCCACTATGGCCGGGAGGTAACTGGATGGACGAAACTTCGGACCACGTATGGAAAGTTACATTTTCGGATTTAATTCTTACACGGTGGCGTTGCTGCCGTGTCACTGAGAGGCGGATGTGTCGTTCGTGGCTGGACTGGAGAAACCCCCAGTTTTACTTGGCAGGATGAATCCAATCAACTAGTTAATCCCATTCCGATCGATCAGCCCCCCGGTGGCCTCAGACACACACTGCCCCCTACATACATATAATATATATATGTGTGTGTGTGTGTGTGTGTGTGTGTGAAGCAGCAGCAGCATCCCCTCGTTGGTCTCATCTCTCTGGAAGAGAAGCGATAGGCAAATCTGCTCCCCGAGTTAATGATTTGCCGGTTATCTCGTACTTAGTACTTGAGCGTGGAGTTTGGAGTCTGCCCTCCCTTCAGATAAAACATAATTTGAGAGGCTTTGGCTCACCCAGCCTTTCCCCTTGGCCTTCTAGTACCAACTCACTGCTGACACGGAGAGAGCCGACCATGTTAACTGCTCTTGTGCTCCTGCTTTGCACAGCATCCTCCTTCTCAGCCTCCGTTAAAGGTGAGTCCTTTGCTCCGGGACGTTCTGGTGTCGTGGGTTTGTTGGGTTGGTTGGGGTCAGGTCTTTCAGGGCTTGTGTTCAATCACAGGACCATGAGGTGATCATACACATGTGATCTTGAATGGTCTCTTTGAGTCCAACAAGACAGAAACATCTACATCCTCGTCTAATACCAACATATATGAGCTTGTACAACCATGCTGCAGCAGGCACCGTCTTCTATCGTGTGTTCTGTGGAGTTCAGACTAGTGGTTTCAGCTAGTTGATTGCCATTGTGCCCTCTTAACTGGATATCTGTGAAATGTGTGGTGCAGATGTCACCCAAGAATCCACATATTGATTTCATGACTTATGTTAATTATGGTTTTCAGTGAAATGTGATTCATATTATTTCTATGATGTTGAGATAGTTCAATACACATGGAACGATCCTAAAACCAGTCATTGAGATGATAGAGACCTAACCGTAGAAAATGAACTGAAAGCTGTTTTGGGTTGATCAATAGTCTGCCCTGGGTATTATGTTTGGCTTCGTTATCTTCTATTGGCACAAGTTTCATTATTATACAGAATCACCACTGCTTTACAGTCTCACTGAGCCTGCTACGGGGTCCACATTACCAGCAACCAGTTCATTGTCAATAGCGAGGGTCATCAAAGATTAGATAAGTATCCTGTCTCTGATTCTCAGGTGGCAAAAAGTATGATATCACTTCATAAAGCAGTGCAACGCAAAAGAAAACTACGTATGAATTCTGTTTTAATGTAGTTGTCGTTTCGCTTGAACATGTCCTGACGGTTTTGGTTCTCGGTGACATCAGGAGCCGGAGAAGTGAATATTTCAGACGTTGTGTTTGTTGAGTTTAGCAGCACCAGATTTCTTGTTGGGTCGGTGATGCAATCAAGAACTGACACGTCAGTCAGTCTTTGGTCATGTCCTACTGTCACATCGTATCCAATGCCTCACACATATACTGTCTTTTCTCTGACACACCAGTCTAAATGAGTAAAGACTGACACTGACATCGCTAACCTGACAGTGTCTATAGAGGTCCTTTTAATTACGACTTGAGCAAACCTATGATGAGCTTCATTTGAGAAGGTGAAGCCATGCACAGCATTCTTACAGAGTGTGCTTATTGCACGTGACGACACAACCCAGCAAAAGACATTTAAAAGTCAATCTTGGTGGGTTTGTCAACTTTTAAAAAATGTACTTTTCAAGAGGGACTTTTTACTGAACAAAATGTCCAAGTCATGGACATGTAGATTGCTCTGGAGCTACTGTTAGTTTTACTTTTGATTAATATCGATGATGATCTTGCAGTGAGTCATCCACGCTCACTTCCTATTTATTTCACATTGGTTTCTTGTCTAATGGCTTTTCTGTGTTGCTTCAGGTGGCAGTGCGGGACCCCGGTTGAATAATGACCAGCTGTACAAATTCAGCTATGGCACTGAGGTTTTAGTAGACAGAGCTAGGGGCTCCAAAGAGGGAAGTGCTGGCTATAGGATTTCAAGTGATGTGGCCGTCCACCTAGTATGGAGAGACCCAAGTAGCAAGGATGACCAGCTGCTTCAGCTGGAGGTAAGTACAACCAGAATGTCAGAGGAAGCCAGAATTGCCTTTTACTATGATAAAATGGGGAATTTAAAATCTAGATTTCACAGCATGTCTTCATCTTGAATTATAACTATGTATGCATTTAACACGTTACCTCTTTCTTCCTTATAGATGTCAAATGTAAAGATTGATAATGCAGTCCACCAGTCTGAGAAGAACATCCTTAAGGGTTTGACAACAGAAAGTCTTGTGGGCAAGGTCAACCTAGCAGCTCTGACCAAGCCTTTCCTGGTGCATCTGAGAAATGGAAAGGTGAGACTTGTTAGGAAACTCGTCTTGTTACTCTCCCAAGCTCCATCCGAGTCTGTGTTCACCCCCAAAACATGGGAACTGATTATGACATGTAAATATGGACTCCATTCACGTTCTGAAATCATGGTTATATTATATGTAAGCATCCATAGGCATAGCTGTGCATATGCAAACGGACATCCTGATAATCACACACTATCTTATTTTGCTAAATAAATAATAACGCTACCTCCATCAATATAGCAATGATTGAAATAACAATGAAAGTGCTTTAAATGTAGATTAAAACAAGTTTACAAGTTATAAAAAAAGGTAAGAAAACTGTCCACTTGGCTGTTTTACCTGCAGGTCACAGTGTAGATACATCCATTATTGGATGCATAAGATTCTCAGAAGCACACCGAAGACTTATTCAAAGTGTGTCAAAGCTTTTGATTTTGTATTCTGTATCAACCTCAGGCCAAAGCATTTTACTCCTATTGGACAGAGCCTTCAGTCATCAAAAACCTGAAACGAGGCGTGGCCAGTTTACTGCAGATGCAACTCAATACTGGGAAGGTTATTGAGGTAAATGGCTTTATAATATTGTTCATACTATTTTAAATATTTAATATTTCAACTCGTGTCAACAACAAACCACCTGAATAACATCTGGTTACAGAATGACGTTTCTGGAAGGTGTACCGTTGAATACAAGGCAGAAAAGGGCCAAGTGACAAGAACCAAGCTTCTGAACACATGTAAGACTGCAGAGATTGGCTTCACCACACATAGTGAGGTTAGTCAGAATTAAAAACAAATTCAAATAATCAAAATATTTCTGTAACAGAGCTGTGTGAAAATATCAGTTGAATTCATTTTCTTTCAGGTCTTGGGTGTGAGAACAAAGTCCAGTTCTGTTACAGTGTTCACACTTGTGGATGGTTTCATTCAGTCAGCTAAGGCTGAAGAAACACATATACTTGCTGTCAACGCCCGCAGATCTACTGGAGCCAAAGTTATATCCCGGTAAAACACAACATTGAAAACTTAACTACTCTGATTGGTGATTTAGCTGTCACATGGATTGTGTGAAGATAAAAGAGTAAACTTGAAGTGGGGATTTTATTGTTCTCCCAGGCAAACGCTGACATTGATGGGAATAGAGACTGGTCCTTTGGAGGCTGCAGGGAAAGATATTGCAGAGGTGGTCAAGTCACTTGATGCCAAACTGGCAGCTGTTGGCATTATTGCTGAGAAAGTCAAATCCAAGTGCAAGGGGTGTCCATCAGTGAGTGGGTTCTTTTGAATTTTGCTAATGGAGTGTTGTGTGTTTTCAAAAATAACTATTTTTTCCTATAGAACTGTTCAGATTATGACTGCAAACTGTTGATCACTTGCCTCCCTGAATTAGATTTTACCTTGTAAATACATATTATGCTTATAAAAATTCTTCAATGGAACGTGCTAAGCATGAAACAGGCTTATACTGCTTAGGGTTGAACGAAATCGTTTCACTTATTTTGGCCCTCATCTGTTGAGCACTCTCTCTCCATTGTTGGTCATATATATTTATATATAAATGTTTAAGACTGCTACTACACTTTTATTCTTCTCCTCTGCTCTCTTTCTCCTCTCAGCTTTTTGAACATTGGCAGGCAAATAAGGAGCAGTTTGAGCCTAATAAACTCTCCAAGGCTAAGGCCCCTCGCAGTTTTGTGGCTCTCATTCAGAGCATTAGGAAAGCCTCCAAGGATGAAGTCCTCAAAGTTCTGAGAAGTGCCAGCAAGTCAGCCCTGTAAGGACACCCCCCCCCACACACACATCTTAATTACAATATCCCATTACCTTGTTCTGGTATACTATTCTACTATCCTCCAAATGACATTATGACATCAGGACATTGAAATTTCATCAATGAAAGATATGAGGATCAAATTTTGTCATGGCTAATTTCTTTTAGCCTTAGCATTGGTTACTATTGCTCCCTTTAACTTTTCTGTCTTTCTCTATATTTGCCATTAGACCTCAAGTAGTGGATGCTGTGACCTCTTCTCAGACCTCTGCATCCCTGGATGCTATGCTTGAATTTCTCAACTTCACCGATGCCAAAGGTTTGGTCCTGCAAGAGAGGTTCCTCTATGCATGTGGTTTTGCGTCACATCCCAATGAAAGGATGCTAAAGGCCCTACTGGTGAGTAGCCTGTTACCAGTTCTAGAATCAGTACTCCAAATTCCCTATGGTAGCAAACCAAAGACTTCTGTTCATTTAGAGAAAAAACACAATGATTGTCTGTTTTCTTTTTCAGGATATATCCAAGGGGAAGATTGGCAGCCCTGAGATCAAAGAGTCAGTGGTTATTATGATGGGGGCTCTGGTGCGTAAGCTCTGTCAGAAAGGAGGATGTGACTTATCGGTGAGTAATCAAGAAAATATCCTCGATAATTTGACACTGTAAGTACAAATAACTGCTTCACTGAATGGCCTTTTACAATTGGACTATCTTAGAAACATCAACTTTATGTTTACCTCTCAGACAGTGGCCCAGGTGAAGAAGTTGATTTTAGCAGGTCCTGAAAGCACAAAAGTTGAGTCAGAAGTCCAAATGTACCTTCTGGCTTTGAAAAACTCTCTGCTCCCTGAGGCCATTCCAGTCTTAACTAAGTATGCTGAGTCTGAGGTGGGAGCTTACAGCACCATTGCCCTCACTGCTTTACAGAGATATGATGTCAGCCTCATTACTGATGAGGTAAGTCACAATGTGCCTAAAATCACAGACATGATTACTGGTGAAAGTAACTATTGTATTTGGGTTTGCATTGAATGCAGTCTGTGTCTGGAGCTGGGTAGCAGTTCTAGCCGGGAACCTCAAGCATCCCTTTCCCATGCCCCATCTTTTTTCTATATATCTATATATCTTTATGTTTGTTGTCTCTATCTCATGTTTCTGTAATGGAGTGTCCCCACAAAAGAATTTCACTGGAGTGTACTTATACAACCAGAGTGACAATACATATCTTGAATCCTGTAGGTGAAAAAGACAGTCAACCGGGTTTACCATCAGAACCGACGGATCTATGAGAAGAACGTGAGGGCTGCTGCCGCTGATGTCATCCTCAGCAGCAACCCCTCATACACAGATGTCAAGAATGTCTTATTGTCCATTGGTAACCTGCCTCATGAGATGAACAAATACATGCTCTCTAAGATCCAGGACATCCTCCACTTTGAGATGCCTGCCAGGTATAATATATATCTATATCTATATTATGTCTCTACTTGATGTTGAGGATCTTGCTATCATTGAAATCCAAATTGTAGAATTTGTAAGACATGTTAATCATACCCCCAAAAAGTGAATTCCTTATTCTTAATTCCTCAGCAAAGTTGTACGACAAGCTATGAGGGACATGGTTTTCCATAACTATGACCGATTTGCAAAGGTTGGGTCATCCTCTGCTTACTCAGGCTACATGGCACGTGAGTGATCAGTTCTTCAGTTCAAACCCGAAATCACGTCTTTTTGATGGTGCAGACTCATTTATAAAGTTCTAGCCAACAGTGCTGTTAAAAACGGAACAAAAGCAATTGTTTCAACGTGGACTCCAAGTCAGCTGCTGGGATATTCTGCCTTTATTTCAGAGATGAATATGACAGAATGTGTGATCTAGAGATGAGAATAAATAAATAACATTGGAAAGTATTGTGGTTGTCATGGATATGCAACATTGCAAAGTAGACCGAGCTCTTCACATTTGGTAAATATATAGGGATGCCCTTGAGCTTTAGTTTCTGAGTGGGGAATCTTGTCTAATGATTTTTATGCATATCACAAATTGCAGCTCACATAGTCTGACTGCACCTAAATGCTTTTTTATGTATGCCAGGACACAGTAAATAAATTAAAATCAATACATGTATAAAAACCAACTTTCCTTCCTGCAGAATCCACTGATGTTACATCCACCTACAGTTTGGACATCTTGTATTCAGGCTCTGGGATTCTAAGGAGAAGCAATATGAACATTTATGGTGCTAGTAATGCAGCCCAACTACATGGTTTACAGGTGAAGCAACCACACAGATGCTTAAAATTGAATCACTATAGCTGGTGTAAAACACACTCTTCCTGCTGTAACGGTCTGATGGAAAAGATGAATTTTTATGCCATATCCAAAATGATATCTACACGATATATTAAGTCAAACATTGGGGCAAATGATTATCAAATGTTTTGTTTGATATCAAGAGGCTGGTGCATACTCGTAGTGTACCTTTTTACGTTTTCCAGGTAGCCATTGAGGCCCAGGGTCTGGAGTCTCTGATTGCTGCCACACCGGATGAGGGTGAACAAGACTTGGAGTCCTTTGCTGGCATGTCAGCTCTGCTGTTTGATGTCCAGTTGAGGCCGGTCACCTTCTTCAAGGGTTACAGTGACCTGATGTCCAAAATATTCTCAATGTCAGGGGATCCTATGAATGTCGTAAAAGGCCTTATTCTGCTGACGGACCATTCTGAGGTAATCACCAAGTCAAATATTGGAGATGGGGCCTAGCTCTCTTGCTGATCACTTTAAGTTACTCTGAAGGTCATGAGGAAGTTTGCCAAGGGAGGACCTATTTTTCAATATGATTTAACGGCAAATAGAATTGCAAACATAAGGAACAGATTTACCAAGAATTTTGGTGTTATTTTTTTCTCCTGGTTAAAGGCCTTTACACCCAAGTCTGAATTTTTCATCTTAAAGTGTCACCCTCAAAAACACATGACCTTATGTTTTGTCCATTAAGTTAACACACTTACTCTAGGAAGCTCCCCAGTCTTGAATATGTTTGCAACAGATTTTCTGTATCTTTTCTAATCCCTTATCAAGCTCTTTGAGATGTTTAAGTCGTTGGACCATGATTTTAAACATGTGCATACTGAAAACTTGGTCTTAG
>OMLC01104224.1:6054-18047 GCA_900302585.1 Regalecus glesne | reverse complement strand
ACACACATGACTGACTGTATACAGATGAAAATAAGAGGTAATAAAACGCAAAAGTGCAATATGTAAATGTAAAGAACCTCCCATGAAGTGCAGCATGCCAAGTGGTGTGTTGCGAACAGCTGCTATGGACAGAGGCTCGTTTTGCTGACAGGTAGGACTTCCCCAGAAGGACGGGACACCTTGGGTGTGTCATATGCCCAAGAAACAACGGATCACCACAAAACACCAAAGTCTATCGCTACTTTCCAAATAACCGTCATTTCAACCACCGTAGGTCTTCTCTGTGGGTCTCTGGCTCCAGGCAAGATATGTCTCAACACTTCCAGCCTAAACTAAACCGTTTCAGATGATCACTTGTGTTCCTGATCTAGTCTCTGCTCTGGCAATCAACAGAATAGATCACTATGAAACTCGGTCTTTCAGCGGATAAAGTGGTCGAGCGGAAACCCTGAAAACCTATACGAAACCCGGGGGTGAAACATGACTTATAAGGGCCCGCTGGTCCATAAATATAATTCAAGTTTTATTGAGGTGCTCACTCACAACCTTCCCCACTATCGGGAAGACACCGGTCAGGACTCATTTCCCCCACCAATCATCAACGAAAGACTTCGTTCCACGTTTCAACAAGAGAACCGGCAGGTAGAAAGCAACTGTATCAACAACAGAAAGTACAACCACATTATCTGGAACACCCATTACGAATCGATTGTTTCCAATCCGACTTAATCCCATTTGGCCCTTGTCTTTCGCTGAGGACCGTGTGTGTATTAGCCAACACTAAGATTTTAACCCTCCAGTATGAGGCATCAGTGAAATCTGTCTCCAATCTTACCAGAGTGTCTCTTCGCTTTTGGGCTATCTTGATGTTTATTTACAACGATAGTCCACCCAGGCAAAGGTCCGCCGACATCCAGACGAGCGCCAACAGTCCGCTAGAAGAAAAGCCCCACCTTCCGGTGAGGGACTCTCTAAAACACGCTCTTGGAAACCACGTGATTATAACCAAATCAGTCGACTGGTTGTCACGTGATTGATCCATACTCTTAATCAGTATTTAAGTAAATTCTCACTTAACCCCTCAGCTGCTATCGTAACTCCACGAATAGATCCGCTGACGTTGCTGACACAACAATGGTGAAAATATGGTTTAGGTTCTTGTAGTTTGCAAGAAAATAAAAGTTTAAAGTCCTGTAACGTTTTAACGGAATCCAGTCATTCAGCCTTGGGCCAGGTTGAATGACACTTAGAGTAGGAACCCAACAGGACAGGCTGTCAATAAGAACATTGCAAAGCAAGCACGTATATTTATTTTCATATATATATCTTCTTCGTTTGAAAACATTATGCACAAACGCTTCGCTTCTAGATCTGGGAGTTGTCCAATGCTTGTGTATTTGTGATGGAGAACAGGAAACGAGAGAAGCATGAAAACACCGTGACAGCCATTATGGAAGCTGTCACTGGGTTTTTGTCATTATTGTTATCTCTACTGGGTCATTTGAGAGACGGAGTGAGAAAGACAAACTATGTGAAAAAAAACTCTTGTAAGCTTATTCATTGGGTTTATGAATTGAATATTAGAGAAGAGGGCAGTGGTAGCTCAGTGGTTACCGTCCTGGCTTCAGCAGGATGAGGCAGTTCGCGGGTTCGAACCTACCGCACCGTGCACCGAGGGACGTCAAGATAGGTGTCCTGTCGAGGGTGTTTCCAACATGAAGTGACTTTCCCCCTCTCGAATATATTCATTTTCGAGCCTTTATTAAGAATTATTTAGCTGAATTATGTTTGAAATAAAAGACAATTGAATTTGTAGTGTTTGATCTAATTTACTCCATCACTAACACACAATAGCCTAATAGCTTGAACTGGCGTGTGTGCATTAATTAGCATTGTCCCAATGAAGGGGTTTATCATTATTATTAATATGTAACTTGTAATTCCATTATAATTATGTTATCCTCTCGGTGATTTATTCTGTATTCAATGTCCACTGCACGTCTTTCTGTCTTGGGAGAGAGAGAGATCCTCCTCAGCTGGTCTCCATATGAGGTTTCTTCCTATTGTTCTCCCTGTTAAAGGTTTTTTTTAGGGAGTTGTTCCTGATCTGATGTGATTGTCTAAGGACAGGATGTTGTGTTCATGTCAAGTCCACTGAGGCACATCTTTAATTTGTGATAATGAGCTATAAAAACACTATTGATTGGACCATCGTTTAGGAAGTATTTCTGACCAACAGAAGTCCTGTATATAGGAGAGATCCCTCCTCTGTTGCTCTCCCTGAGGGCTTCCTCCACATGTTTTCCCTGTTAAGAGGTTTTTAAGATAATTGTTCATTATACAATGTAAGGGTCCAAGGTCAGGATGTTGTGTTAACATGAATTCCACTGAGAAAAATATTAATTTGTGATAATGTGCTTTAGAAATACAATTTGACTTGACTGTACTGACATCAACAAACATGAAAAAGGTTTGTGGTGGGAAAAAACTTAATACGAATATTTTTATTGAAAAACAACAACCAAGCCATCTCTACAAAGGACGAGAGTTTGGGGGGGGTAGCTCTCAATTTCAGCCAAACTAAGTGTACATGTAGTTTTAGGAGGTGTCCATGGTCTGTATAGTTTCCTCCACCACCTCCAGTTTTATTGTAGCCTTAGTCAGCACACCAGTCGTCCCTCTTGGGTACTTGTAGTCACCAGCTCGGACTCCCTTCTTGTTGGCCTCATCATGGGGTCTTAGATAATCAACCCTACCCTTAGTGATGACACACAGGTCAATGTTGCTGCCGGAGCCTAGATCATTGAAGATACCTGCTGCAATGGCATCACGTACAAGCTGCTTAGCGTCTTCCTCCTCCATGTCAGGCTTGTAGCGGTCCTCAAACACCGCCATGGCTGCCAGGGACCCGGAGCCCATTGTTACATAGGGCAGCTTGTCAGTGGAGCCGTGGGGATAGATGCTGTAAAGGTGGGGACCCATGCAATCAACTCCTCCCAGGACAAGTGCGGCCCCGATGTAGCCTTGGTACCTGAACAGCATCTGCTTCAGCATGCGGTTAGCAGTAGCTACCCGAGGCTCCCGGCCTGTGGAGAGGGAGTGTAGTTCCAGGTTGGAGGAGATGATCTGGGTGGTCATCTCGGTGTCCGCGGCAGTGCCTGCCCCGCAGCAATACATGTTGGGGGAGATGTAGTGGATCTTGGAGCAGTTCTTATCCGCCACGATCATACCCTCTGTAGCTCTGGTGTCGGCTCCGAGGATGATGCCGTCTTTGAACACAATACCGCAGATGGTAGTACCTGTTTTGCGAGCCGCGGGTACGCCGAGTCCAAACTTTGAAAGTTCCCCTGCCAAATTGGCATTTCTCTTGCAGTTTTCAAAACTGAATCCCCCGACTGGTGGCTGGCAAACAGAGAGCGAAGCCATAGCTCAAGATATCGCCTCGTAACAATTTTGACTAGTCACCAGTACCCGGTAGTGATAGTCGTATGTAGGCGGGACTTGTGGACTCACAGGCCAATAAGAGCCAAGTTTAGCTTCAGTCTCACCCGGTGGAATCGATCTCAGTCACAACTTCTTCCGGGATAAACAATTTGTGAATCTTGGATTTTGAAAAAAATGCTGTTTTACATTTTAATACCATAAAACATGATCAAAGAATTAGCCCCAAAATATGGATTTAGAATTTATTTCAGAATTCCTCTTAATTAATTGACATTTTGAGTTATTTAGTTGATAGAATCCAGGTTCACATTTTTCTATAAATAATCTGAAATGAGATTTTGAATGATATGCATTACACTGACCCTATACTATGAACCATAATGCAGATACCAAGTAGTAATTGACTTATTGGTTGACCTCTTTACACTGGTACAATTTTCACATAGAAACACTAGTTTATATGCTGAGTCTTCTACTGTGTCCTGATTGCATGCACTTCACATACAGAGGGCAATATTATAGACAGAGCTATTGCTGTGCTATGGGTTCCCCATCTTCACCTATAGTGGCTGACCTGTATATGGAGGAAGTGGGGAAACAGTCTATCCATGGATACCTCCTAACCATTGGTTCAGATTTGTAGCTGACACCTGGTTTCAAATTAAATCACAGGAAGTACCACAGCTCACTGACCATATGATTTTAGTGGAAAAACATATCAAGTTCACCAGGGGGATGTGAAAAATGACAAGTTGGCCTTCTCAGACTGTGACATAAAATTTGGTGATGGGGGACATTTGATGGCAGAGGTTTACATTAAACCTAGATATATGTATGTATATACATGTATACATGCATACAGATGTACAGATCAAAATCCCAAAACCTCTTGGCTTATTCATTATTATCATTAATAATAATAATAATAATTTTGTTCCGTGGAGCAATGAAACAAAATCAGAACGTTTTGGGTTCTGCGATACATCTGGAGGAAGAAGAATGAAGCATACACTGAAAAGAACACCCTGCCTACAGTGAAGCATGGTGGTGGCTCAGTGATGCTCTGGTGCTGCTTCACTTCCTGTGGCACTGGGAACCTGCAGCGTGTGGAGGGCAAGATGGATTCTATCAAGTATCAGGAGATCCTGGGAGAAAATGTCATGCCATCTGTGAGGAAACTGAAGGTTGTGAATCATTGGACCTTCCAGCAGGACGATGACCCCAAGCTAACCTCAAAGTCCACTAAGGCTTGGTTTCAGAAGAAGTCCTGGAAGATACTAGAGTGGCCATCACAGTCACCTGACTTGAACCCCATTGAAAATCTTTGGTGGGATTAGAAAAAGGCGGTTGTACCACGCAAACCCAAGAGTATTAGTGAGCTGGAGGCCTTTGCCCATGAAGAATGGGCTAAGATTCCTCAGGAACCCTGCCAGAAGTTGGTGTCTGGGTATGCATCACGTTTGCAGCAGGTCATAACAGCTTAATCCCCCAAGCTCCATCCAAGTCTGCAACCACCTCCACAACATAAGAACTAAAATGGACCTCCCAGCTATGAAATGTTCCGTTTATTCATAAGAACCCTGAAAGTTACAGGTATGGTGCTAAATTCTGTTAGATTGCTCCATTTCATTGACACATCTTGAATTTCATGACTTGGTTTATTTCCGTGTAATAAACTGCTACCGTCAAACACAACTCTAAGTCACTGGGTGTGGATTCCTGTCGTTAAACTCAAATCTCACATCCGTTATTCCTCCTTAAATCAGTGGTATGGTCATGGTTCCAGCTCACTGAGCATTTTAGATTTCAGCTGCAGGGTTACAGGAACTTGATATTCAGGGATGCTGAAATATATGAGGGGTGGGGCACAAAGCAATGAAGGCTCGACAGCTGAGATTTATGTCGGTAACAAATTCACTAGGAGACTCGCAGCCATATTTCACTTTTCGATTTGGAAATGCAAAAGAGTAATTTGTGTTTTCAGAGTCTGTGTAATTCTTAAATGTCAGAATCCTATAGAGGAAAATATATCATCTATTTCATTTAGGCTACTGTAAGGGGAGGCCTGCAGTGTTCTGTCAGTTGAAGCTCTTATACCCAGAGTTTTAGAGTGAGCCCCAGATACTGATAACCCAGGCCTCTTCCTTTGGCTTTCCAGCTGTTTTCTTTTGGTGCTGGCTCTGACTATTGTGGACCTAAATCGGGTCTTGAGCAACCGGTGATGAGTTCTGAGTTGAGCACTCCTCCGCAATGTAGTAATCCTAAGCAGGGTCCTAGGGACTGATCCTTGGGGAGACAAGGCCCAGCAAGCCTCCTGTTTGAAGCTCCTCAACTTCCTCTGGAGTCTAAAAGCAACCAAAGAAACACAGACAGATGGAGTTAGGGTGACTTATGGGAATCTAAAATAACCAGTAAACCCAGACCCTATAGTTTTCCTTACTTGTGACCTGCTGACTCGAGAGATTTCATCTTTTGGCACTTCAAGTACAAGAATGATAGACATCGTTTCTCCTGCTTCAAGTTGTGGGATTTGCACCAGGTGATCATGTCCTCCATGTGGGTCGCCATATCCATGAAGGTACTGGCCACTCTCGCTTGCTTCTGGAACTTTTGTTTCTGCCTGACCTCTTGTGTCTTCCCTGAGGAGGACTTGGACACCTACATGAGGACAGGCATTAATCTATAACACTGGAACAAAATGGGGACAGGATGCAGATAAATAAGGACGGATGATGGCTCTTACTTAAACACGAAAGTTAAGTTAACATACCTCTATAAAATTAGTGAGGACCTGAAGCGACGGCTTTGCATTAAGGCAAACTTCACCTGAAAAGAAAGATGGGCTTCTTTCAGCACGGCTAATGAATAGATGAAAGATTTATTTAGCTTAATAGTTAAATAGCATATCCATGTGTAAAAACAAAACCTCCCTATATTGCAGCCTAGTTCCTCCACAGTACAATACTGTATATGACCAGTGGTCTGGTGAAACATTTCCACTACTCTTGAGAAGTCCTCAACATAATACAAACTGAATAACACATAAAAATCGACAAACGATAAAAACCTCTTTGGATGGGGACTCCTATGTCTTCTTTCCTCTTCTGCCTCCCTACCCTAATGCTGGTTTTGGATGTTTTCTTCTGCTGCAGCCTACTTTTCTGAGGCCTGTCTGGGTGAGAGAACCTGGCAGTTGATGGGGCCTTGGGCGGCCGCATGGTCAGTAACACAGCATTAGAGGGCCCAAGGAACTGGGCCATGTCTGCCGGCAATGAATAATTAGTAAGGAACGGCATAGGCCAGATGCAGGAAACCTCTTTGAGGAGCTGCAGAATCAGCTGGTAGAGAGGGGCCAGGTTGGCCAGGATACCCCGAAAAAATGCCCTGAATGGATAGAAAGTCAGGTGAGCTCAGTCTGCAAAAAACCCGTTTGTCAATGTTCACTTTTCAAAGCTGTTAAAGTGAGTTGAATGTTTTGCTGATGCTGCAAATCCTGTGTACTGAAGTGGTAGTGTTTTGTGGTAGTTGATGAACTCAATAAATCATAGAGACATAAACATTAAATTGAGATTGAAAAAGGATCAGTGATAACTCCTTTTTCCAGCATTAGGATAATACACAGATGGTTAACAAGACAGTGTACCATCCTCCAAAATCCCTTAAAATGACTCACCACAGACGACTGAGCATGCTGGCCAACACCACATTCAAGACAATGAACTGCTCCGATCGAAGATGCCGCTTCACAAGTCTGGGAGAAAAATAAGTTGAGGGCAAACTCACATAGGCCAAATCCGACAGAAGGACCTGCCTGAACAGATTTGGCAGCATGACTGGTTTTAAAGGATCCTTCTCCAAAGGGTTGACAAGTATGAATTCTTTGGAATAAAAAGATACACGAAGGCTCTGCTGCAGTGATTTACTGTGCAGCTCATCAGTTTGGCAGCTCCCAGCACTTTGAGGCAGAGCCACTCCAACGTAGGCTGACTGGGTAAGTTGCACTCGCCAGCTTCAATGGCCAGTTCTCTAAATATCACACAAAAACATGCTTATTGTAGGTTAGAATGTCCTTGCATCATCTCCTTCACCATTCTACTTTTCTACTAGGTATAGATCTCCAACAGATAAACTGCAGGTACACAATATCCAATTACAGACAATAGTCAATCTGTTGGCATTACATGCTCTCTCCAAAACTACTGCACATCAAAGGTATTTAGCCAGAATGAAGAATGATTTTCAGATGGCCGTCTAAAAATGTAGACAGTGAAAACCCACACACTTTATATACACACGTAATATTGTGTTCTTCTTCATTGAGACTAAGCTTTTGGTCAAAAGACCTTCAGAGCATACGACACTGACAAAGACTGGGGAACAAAAAAGTTTCCATCTGCTTCTCTCAATCAGTTGTATGTAACACATGCACTATGTGGATTACTACTTCTTGGTAATTCGTTTTACAATAGTACTATGGAAGGACCAGATAGTTATTAAACAATGTTAATAAAAAGGCATGCAAAATGTTAAGTTGAATATCCATATTATATCTATTATCCGGCCATTGTCAACCGCTTATCCAAAGTCAGGTTGCGTAGAACTGGAGCCTATCCAAGCGCTCATTGGGCGAAAGGCAGGAAAACACCCTGGATATGTTGACAGTCTATCATAGAGCAGAGCAGTTATGGAACGGTGTCTTGCTCAAGGACACTTCAACACACTTCTCTGCAGGTGGGGGTATCGAACCTGCAACCTTCTGATCACCAGATGACCGCTCTACCCACTGAGCTATGTGCCATCACAAAAAAAGTGAATCAGTTCATATGAACACATTTTATTGAGAAATATTTCATCACTCATACAGGTGACATCTTCATTGAGTATGCATCAAGGTACATATATCATATTTACTCTATATTATTATAAGAGGGTAGCATAACTCATGAAGTACAGTGAGTTGTATAGTAACTGGGAAGATTGGTGGTTCGATCTTTTGTTACTTCAGAGTGTGCTGAAGTGTCTTTGAGCAAGACACTGGACCCCTAACTGGTCCCTAGGCCCTTCAGCTGCCCACAGCTCCAATACAATAGGATGGGTTAAATGCAGTGAACCAATTTCATTGTAAGAATACAATGACCAAATAAACCGGCTCTCCTTTCCATATCAACAACTACGAGAAAAGTCATGAAATCAATCAGGCTGAAGCTTTCATAGATTATGGCTCTGTGCTCTACCAACAATATGGCAGACGTGTGAGGCATCCGAACAGTTCATTTGACATGTGTGTGATTTCTGAATAGGCTTAGTTTCATCCCTAAATGTTATCATACATTGTTCAGCTAACCTATCTGTGAACACCAGACTGGTTGGTGATGATGCAATTTAGCCTTTACAACCACATTCACTTTTTTCCTTAAAATCAAATAAACCAACTACCTTTGTACCTTTGTTGGACACAGATCAGTCAGGTCTTGAAGGGCAATGTGCAGCTTCATTTCCTTCAACCTGTTTATGCACTGTTCAACCTGGGAGACAACCAACAGGAACGATAGATGAGTAGCTTGGCTGGGATGCATGACAGTTGTAACCGAGAGGGGGAACAGAGGCTCCGTCTCTGAATGCTCATTAATGCTCCTGACTTTGAGTAATGACGTCATCAGGTGGATGTCTTAACACACCTCCATTAGATCCAAACACCCTCTGTGGTGAGGGGTGAAAGTAAAGCCATCACATCTTACCTGCTTTAATACCCTGAACGTCTTGTTTTTCCCATAGCTGTTGTGTAGAACATACAACAGTTCATACAGCAGTCGTATCTCCGTTTGAAGGATCTTATCCCCGAGCAGTTTGGTGACTTTACTATTTTCCACGAGAAGGCTTCTGACAATAGCATCTGAAAATAAGAATTACATCCATTCGTTTGAGTTTAATCAGCTCAAACGAGGTCAAAAACAAGACTGACATACACACGGCAACGCTGTTAACGTGTAGACTTAGATTACATTCATACACTTCCCAACATGTTCGTCTTGAACTATTTCCACGTGGTTTGTGGGAGGCAGTGGAGGAAGCGTGGCCACAAATAAACACGCCGTTTTGAAACCGGCCAGATTTGTTATTCAGTTAGAACCGGACTAATAACTGGGCTGTACCTGTACTTTTCTCCAAATGCATACGAACACATGAAACAGCGCCCGGGGAAGGAATGTCTACACTATTCCAGGGCTCTTCCGCCATGCTGACAGTGGAGGATGAGGACGACATGAGGAACTCGCTCCAGCCTATCACAGTAGAGAAAACACTACACACTACGTCACCGCGATATTTAAAGGTATAGTGAGGCTTTCCATAGACCCTTGCACACAACATGCACACAACAAGACAGTGTATGAATATGTTGTTATGTCATGAAAATATAAGTACAGACATTTAAAAAGATAGTATGAGTAAAAAGAGATGCAATTGAATAGTGGTGTGAGTTATGGAGGTATAAGACAAGTTACTGTGAGGTACAAAGCTTTTATTGCACAGTAGCAATTTGCACAATTCCTGCAAATAACCCTGTAAGAGTTTCCCAGGGAAACTTTCCCTGTAACCCTGGATAGGGAGGTTTGCTTGGAATTATTAAACCACTCATGATATAAAACTCAATTCAGTAATTTGCTGATTAGTTGAATAAGTACAAGGACACCTCTTCCAATGAAACCCTGCAGGATAGGCCCCCAGGCTTGGAAACGCTGGTGTGGATTATCGCACAAAATAATTTTACAACTTAGTTATTGCACTTAGTAGGTGTAAGAGTAAAAAGAGGATGGACATGAATATGGTATAGTATGTAGTATATGGTGTCAACAAGACAAGACACAATAGATTTGATATACATATGAAACAGCCCAGGGGACTAAGTTGTGCTTTCTGGTGGCTCTAGCTCCTGCATGAATTGGTTCCCAGATGTGGGAGTTGGTAAGAGTCTGTATCCAGGATGTGTGGTGTCAGACATGACTTTAACTGCTCATTTCCTGGCCTTGGAAACAGTCTGTAGATGGAGGATTGAAACTGATTTTCAATTGTCAAGTTTGATTCTTTGTATTTACAAACGTGGGTAGTGGTGAAATCTGATTCTGAAATAATGCCCAAACCATTTTGTTCTTCCTAGATATGAATACAGCCACCAGGGTGGCATAGTGACTGCATGTCTCCATTTAGAGAACAGGACATAACAAAGCAAAGAAGCCGTCTAATGGGTCAGATTGACATGCTCACAAGAGCTCATGCATTTATGAGGTATCTAAGTATATTTCATTCCAGCCACAATGAAATTGTGCAAATAAAAGGCCATAGCAAGTCTGTAAAATAACTTTATTTAGAAATGATAATCCCTAGTGAAACAGCACTATTTACGATGTACAAACAGATAATAACTTAACATTGGTAGTCTATGTTGATTTTCTTAGAATCCAGGACACAACTTGTGTGTTCACTTCAGTCAGTACAGAGTTTTCCTCCCTCCCTTTCACAGTGAGCCCATGGCTGCCACCCTCCAGCCAGTGGACATCCACTTGGGCCTTCATTTCCTTGACCATCTTGTCAAAGAGAACCTAAACAATTAAAAGAAACCAAGACAGTTCCAGAGCAAGAGAAAAGACATTAAGCATTAAGTGGTAAAACAGATTGCTTCTTATGTGGGTAGTAAATAACCATCCACAATAGTCCTGTTTCTCACCCTATTACACATGTTGTCTTCTGTGCCCGATACAAACAACACAGGCATATCTTTGGGAAGCCCTCTCAGGTCCTCACTCCGCTGATTATGCCTGTGTGTCTGTCCTGGGGGATGCAGTGGGAAAGACAGACAGACAACACCATGCACTGCAGCCTCTGTCTCAGCACTCAATTGTCGGACAAGGGCAGCAGCAGCCCGGCACCCCATGGATCTGCCTGCAAGTGGGTCACAAATTGGTGGTTCATTCCATTACACCTGGCAGGGCTAGAAAAATGCTGGCGATGGGACATTTCAAATGGCAATGGGAATTGTTGCTATCCTAGGATTGTTTGATTACGCAATTTCACAAGGGATTAGCTACTGAATGCTGAGCTTCATCAATAACAACAATGTTGAATCAGTTCATCTGGGCAATGATGACCTGCAGTGGTGACCCCACGGTGGTGGTAGTAGTAGTAGTAGTAGTAGTATAGTGGTGGTGGTAGTAGTAGTAGTAGTATAGTGGTGGTGGTAGTAGTAGTAGTAGTATAGTGGTGGTGGTAGTAGTAGTAGTAGTAGTAGTAGTAGTAGTAGTAGTATAGTGGTGGTAGTAGTAGTAGTAGTAGCAGCAGTAGTAGTAGTAGTAGTAGCAGCAGTAGTAGTAGTACTTGTAGTAGTAGTAGTAGTAGTGGTAGTAGTAGTAGTAGTAGCAGTAGTAGTAGTAGTAGTAGTAGTAGTAGTAGTAGTGGTACTAGTAGTAGTAGCAGTAGTAGTAGTAGTAGTAGTAGTAGTAGTAGTAGTAGTAGTAGTAGTAGCCGCAGTAGTAGTAGTAGTAGTACTTGTAGTA
>OMLC01104219.1:12348-35234 GCA_900302585.1 Regalecus glesne | reverse complement strand
CGTAGGTCTTTTCTTCCTGCAGCTGTCAGGCTCTTTAACCAGCACTGCTCCCACAATAGAACAACCCCAAAACATGTACAGCAATAACCAACTACAATACACTGGATAATTAACAATGAATGCAATCTGTCTATCTGTCCATACTGTATATAATGCACATATTTCCTACCCTACCCTGTTTAATGTTGTCTATACTACATGTTGTTTCCTGGATGTGATGTCTCTGTTGCTGTGCTCTACACTGGCTGCTGTTGCACCGCAATTTCCCCCAGTGGGACTAATAAAGGAATATCTTATCCTATCTTATCTTTAAAGAGGAAGACGATTGGTAGAGGAAAGGTGAGTGGGAGGAGCCTGCTGACTGTCTGGTGTGTTTTGCTGTTATGGACACTAGATGTCAACCTTTACCCTTGGTAAAACCGTGTGATTATTATGATCACAGCGCTAACGGATAGATATAATGGAAGACTGGATATCATACGAAACTGTTAGCCACATGTGGGCTTAGCTCTGCGTTGTCTTGAAATGACATTACATGTTTGGCTCCGGAGCACTGGACTGTCTTTCTTGCTCTTGATTTCAAGACGTGTTCCTCTACCGTTTGTTCCTAGTTGGTCAATCTGTCTATGGCTCATCATCCTTCATGCCTCCTTGTCTCATGTGTTCGGCTGCTTTTCTCCGGACCTGAGATCAAAGCCGTGTGTTTGACGTCAGAGCCGAATGCGGTCGATGATGCTCTCCGGTTGGGAGGAGGAGGAGGAGGAGGACACAACGACTCCAGCGAGTGCTGCCGCTGACGACGATGTGATGCCTTGTTTCACGGATGAACGGGAGGCATAGGCACCCTGCGAGTGCACAGTCACCGCAACGGGAATTTACCGGTCCCTCTGTGGCGATAACTCACCACAAACTTCACAGCGAGGGGGGTCGGCAAGGACCCCAGCCTGCCGGGGATGACCAGACCTCTAGCTTGACGCTCAGCAGGGAGAGGTGAGCCCGGCGAGCCCTATTAGTAGTAACCTTAGCTTGCTAGCATGGTTTGAGCTAACTACAGTTAGCCAGTTGCTAGTTCCATCAGCACCTGTGCTCAGCGATGTTGGGGGTCTAATGTTTTCGGGGATGGAGGACTATGACACGTAGCTTTGGACATGTGTGGGTTGGTTGTTTGTTTTTGGAGATGAAAAAACGGCTAACGCGTAACTCAAGCGTGAGTTAGCTTGTTAGCCGGCGTTTGAAGCGTAACGGAAGCTAGCTTGCATTGACGCTAACGTTAGTTGTGCGTGCTGCTGCTGGGCCCACAACGCCGCTGGCTTCAGTGCCAGTCAGCTGAACTCTGCTATGGTGGTGGAGGCATTAGCCCCACACGCTGCTGCTGCTGCTGAGAGCCGCTGCTTGTTGTTACCTCCGACACCTCGGAGAACTTTGTTTGGCTCGTTGTGTTGCTAACAAACGACCATGCAGGGGGATGCTAACGCTGTAGCTTCATGCTGGGTACCTGTCACAACAAGCCAACGCGTGTTCTGAATGCTCCGTGAGGAGTCTTTCAACCTCCTGTGTCTCACACGTTACGTGTGCCTCGCCTGTCAAAGTGTCAGGTGAACCAGACTTCATAGTAAGATGATGATCTGACATGTTTGGCCTTGTTGTATGAAAGCACGGCAGTCTCAACGGATATTGTTTCATTTAAAGGGGATTGTTTATATCTCAAGGCAAATGGAAAATGACCTCATTGATCTCATCTTGTGCCTTTAATCCATTGTGCCTGCTGCTAGTTGTTAGTACCAATCAGCCCCTTTTAACTCTTTAATAATTTTCCCCAATGGAAATCAATCTGCAGTTACTGAAAATATCCAAATTTTGTTTCCTCAGGAAGTCGGGGCCATGGATTTCTCCTCCACCCTTCGATGAACGGAAGTAAACTGGACCCCTACAACTCAAACAACCAGCCCCCCTTCTCAGAGGGGTTTCCACTCTCCCTGTCTCCCTCTTCAGCCATGGCAGGCTTCAAGCGAGGCTATGACGGGAAGATTGCAGGCCTATATGACCTCGACAAGACACTGGGCCGTGGTCATTTTGCTGTAGTCAAGCTGGCACGCCATGTCTTCACGGGGGAGAAAGTGGCAGTGAAAGTGATTGACAAAACCAAGTTGGACACAGTTGCCACTGGTCATCTCTTCCAGGAGGTCCGCTGTATGAAGCTAGTCCAGCACCCTAACATAGTGCGCCTCTATGAGGTGATAGACACGCAGACTAAGCTCTACCTCATCCTGGAGCTGGGTGATGGAGGGGATATGTTCGACTACATCATGAAGCATGAAGAAGGTCTGAATGAAGAACTTGCTAAGAAATATTTTGCCCAAATAGTCCATGCCATCTCTTATTGCCACCGACTGCACGTGGTGCATAGAGACCTGAAGCCAGAAAATGTGGTGTTTTTTGAAAAACAAGGACTAGTAAAGCTCACAGACTTTGGCTTCAGTAATAAGTTTCAACCGGGGAAAAAGTTGACGACCAGCTGTGGATCTCTGGCATACTCTGCCCCAGAGATTCTGCTCGGGGATGAGTATGATGCTCCAGCAGTGGGTAAGCAAAACTAAAGTGAATAACTATGTCAGTGATGAGTGTGGAACTATACTTTTTAATTTTGGTCTGGTGCTTTGAGCCTGGCATATTTTAATTTAGTCTCATGTGATCATGGATTATGTTGAGTGCCCCTTTTCCGTGAACAATTATCATTACAATCATTTGTGCCGTCCTTTGACAGTACGGTGAAGAGAAATGCAAAATATAGATTGGATTGAGAGGAGAAGATATCTTGTAAAAGGTCTTTTCTGGCAGAGTTGTTGGAATGATGAATATCACATTTTAAGTGAAACCATAATTTTTCATAATTATATTGGCGTTGTATTTTAGTCCAATGTACTAAAATGTTAGCAGACCATTATCTTCACTTTTTGTCGGCTCACAAAGCCTTGACATGTACAAACATCTTGTGTGGGCCACCGTAGGCCATTCATTACAAGGTCATATCCACTCACATCAGCTTCTGTGGCTGCTTCATTGCACTAAATTAACCAGCTCATTGATTTTCTATAAGGGCTGATAACGTGCAGACAGACAGACAGATTATTCAGACCTACTCTGGCTGATATGATAGTTTTTCACATCAGGTTTGTCCAATGATGAGAGATCAAAGTGACCATGTCCATTTATTTGAGTCCGACAATAAGACGTGCCTGCATGAAGTTTGTTTTTCAACCAGTGAGGTTCTCATGTTGCTACCCAGGAAAGAGTCTGATCTATATTGTGATCTCTGGTAACTTTGGGTAATGCTTTAATTCCCAGTAGATTAGATATATAAGTCCATTTACCATTTATGTTCCCTTTTGTGGTCACAGTTCTCACTGTGTGTGGGGTGCAACACAAGAACTAAACCACAACTACTTTCGCTTGGTGCTCCACACAGGTCAGGCACTTTCAGATAGCATCCAAACGCACACATTACATTACAGGCCACATTTGGCCATGTTTTAGTTTAGTGGAATAGAAGTGTTTCTGGAATCTGAAAATACCCATTTTCATTCTGTAGAGCAGGTCCTGGATGAGCCTAGACTTCTGCTAGCTGTTTTGTGGGAAGTGTGGAACACAACCTGGGTTGGTCTGTTGTCTTGTTTTCTAGTTAGTAGACTGAACTACATTCAAGATCACTGTGCAGAGGCAATATTTCACCTGCAGTGGCAATGCAGTTTTAGAATGATTAGCAGTAGTGCCTAATATCAGGGTCTCCACTGCATAAACCATGGATTTTGCTCATCACATAATGTGTTCATACTCAGATATTACTCTAGATATCCCTGTCTATAGATTTATAGGCTGTCCCACTCGGCCTTTTAAGACATAATTTTAGTTCCCTTAGGGAATTTCACCCTCATACATTTAACCCATTCTATCTATGCAGCAATGAGCAGTGGGCAGACAGGGCAGACCAACTCCAGTTCATCATCCTTGGTCAGGGGCACAGACTATTGGGCTATGGTGACACATGAGTGAAAGACTGTAGCCTGGCGGGGTGAATTAATATCTTGTCCTGCTGATTGTGGGCAGGGCAGGATGTGACACTCATGGAAGTCAATTTCTGGTTTGTAGTCCATTTGAGTGGTATTGGTTGTTGGTCTCATGTGCAGTTGTTGGTTTTGCAATTGGAAAATGTACGCTGAAGTCCAGAAAGGTAAATACATGTGTTCACTCAGTTATCTCACTCGTACATGTCATTATACTCTCATAGACAAATAGAGAGGAAGAACTTTGGTGCAAAAGTATTATTTTTATACTGTGACATAAATTATGTTATTCATATTTTTGTGTTTATTCACATTCAATGCCTGTCTACAAACTCACTGCCAGATAGTTAGCATCTCTCTCTTGGGGCACTTTGTAGTTTTTTGTGGGACTGTGAAGTTGAACACCAGCTGATTAGACAAAGTAACAGTCAGTCTCCTCTATCTGGTCTCATTAAGAAAACTACAGCCAATTACAGGCAACCGGGGTCAACCACACATACTTCTTTGCTATTGGTTGAGGTTATGGATTCACTCATCAAAGTTGAACTCCATGCAAAGTGAAGATGCATATTTTCTTCACCCCTGGACACAAGTGTTTTATTAGCTTTTGGCTTGCACAGGATGGAAGTGACCAGGAGATGAATGTTGATTGCCCATGTTAGTTTGAGCATTTGTGACCATTCCCTTAATACTAACATACATGTGTTTGATGATGGGGAAACTGGAGCAGTAAAGACAGAAGCACACACAGACACGGGGAGAACATGCCAAGTCCATAAAGAAAGGACTTGTTACAGCCTGGGGTTCAAACCAAGGACACTCTTGCTGTTAGGCAAAGCTGCTTACCAGTGGCCCACTGTGCCATCCAACCTTATTCACATAACCTCAAGAATATTAAGTAATGCACAAAAACTAATGTTAGATTCCTTTGGTGACAATCAGATGTGGTGCCATCATAAATCTATCTGTGGGTCGAAATGGCTTCCGCCTTCATGAGATTCTGCTTTGTGAGATCGATCACTATTGTTTATTCTCTTTTTCCCTCTTCTTTTTTATACTGCTGTAACATTGAACATCTTCATTTCTCCTCCTGATCTCCCTATCATCTGTGCTTCGTTCACTTATTGCTAGTTCCACTATTTTCTTTTGCAAACTACTCACGTTTGTCTATTTACTAGCTTTGAGCATAGCCTAGCTTTGCAGTTAGCTCTATTGCATTTACAGTCAGAGCAGAATCTTTAAAACCCTGATGTGTGGCGGCTGTTCTACAGTCACAGACTGCAGACTGCTTTTCGCCCCTCACCAGCCCTGTTTGTTATCCTAGCGGACAGTGGGCCTGCCCTGAGCCCGTCGACAGTCTAATGCAACAGATATTAGGGACAGGAGACTCGATTACCCACACTGTCAGATTAGCTTGGCCAGCCTTGGTTCACTGTTTATCTGAGGTCACGAGCTGTACTCCATGGCGGATCGGTTTCTGTCTCAATGAATTTACCAAGCACTGTTCTGCTGACAAGATTATAGAGTATACATTATTGACCATTGCATCTATTTTTTCTCTCACCTCTTCTCTCTGAATGATGTCATGTGAATGGTGATATGAGTGTCCCCCATGTGGACATGTAGTCTGTCTTGCCTGGTCCCAATGATGATTGTGGTTGCCAAGTGACTTTTGCTTGGCATTCTCCACATCCCATTCCTCATCTTGTAAATCCATATATTATTGTTATCTTGTTTCGATGTTGCATCCTCTCTTGGATGCGTGTCCATTGAATGTATTATCTTGTCTCTTCTCCAATGTATGTGAATTGTGTGATATAAGTCTCTCTTTTACGCATGTGTAGTCTGTCTTCCTGCCAGATCTGCATGGTGATGGTGGTCATGAGGCTCAGGTCCAAGTCTGTTCCGGTGGCATCTGGACACTACTTGGCATCCTTTTCATAATATTCTTCAAATATCTTATTATCTCAGTATAATTTTTTGTCCTCTTTCAATGTTATATTCTATAAGTAGTGTATACACAACACCCATTGCAATCCGTCTGTCTGTCTGTCTGTCTGTCTGTCTGTCTGTCTGTCTGTCTGTCTGTCCGTCTGTCTGTCTGTCTGTCTGTCTTGGGAGAGAGATCCCTCCACTGTTGATCTCTCTCTGAGGTTTCTTCCTGTTCTTTTCTCCCTGTTACAGGGATTCTTTGTTGAGAGTTACTCATCTGATGCGAGAGTGTAAGGACAGGATTTGTATTCCTGTAGAGCCCCAGAGACAAATTTGTAATATTGGGCTATACAAATATAACTGACTTGACTTGATAATTGTGAATCATTCCTTTGTGGTCATAAGACAACTGACTATACTAGCTTAAAGTGGCCCACTCAGCAATTACAACAAAAACTGAGAATGTGAAATGTGCCATATGTTATTGTCCCTTTGACACCTATGGAAGATTCTCTTCCTTACTTTCTTCTCTAGAGTCGTTCGAAATAACTTCTCACTCCTGCAGGGTAATGACTATGTAACAGCAAAATGGAGTTTTTCTCTCTTGCATGATTAGAAAGTAGTCCTATGTGCCTAGGGACTCGCAAAAGCCTTGAGCCCTGCCTGAAAATAACTGGGTTGCTTTGTTGCCGATCAATGACTTTCTTCAAAGTTATTTCACACTTAGTGTCTCACCTTGCTTTTCTCCTCACAAAACCTCCCTTAGCAATTATTCTACTACCCAAGTCTTTCAAAAAGCAAGGAGAAATACTGATTGAGAGCAAGACCGTCATTCTTGTGACTGATCTGCATTGCAACCTGTGAGCTTCTCTAATCTGCTCATCCATTGATTTGCAGTGTGTGTTCATCTACAGCAACTCTGTTGAAGTGCTGGAGTGTAATGTGTTACCCTGTGCTCTGAGGTTATTGATAGTCATTGGCTATATGCAACTCACTGTACTTGCTGTGCTGTACAAAAGTGTTGAGTAGGACTCCCTGGCTGCTGTGACTAGTGTGTATGCTCCACTCGGCTGTAGATGGTCATTGGGTAGCTACAGTCCAGGCATCCAATATCTCATAGTGGGCAGCAAGGAGCTGTTTATTAGCCTCAGCTGTCTGCTGACATTACAATGAAAGTACTCGGAGTGTCCATTGTCTAGTTCGACAGCGTTTCTCTTGAGTTGTTTGGTTGGCCGAAGGGTCAGCCGTGGATATGCTGAGTGTTGTCATGTCAGAACAACTGTTATGACATTAGTCCTGGATTTGCCTGTGCACAAGCCCAAGTCAGACAGGGTGGTTGGGCTGTCATAGTGCTAACATGCAGGGAGGCTATTTTTCCTTGTCTACTACATCTTTCACTGCAAGTCAACATTTAAGAATGGTAAAAATGGACTATTCAGATAAAGCTCTTTTCTAGTGTAGCGACCACTCAAAGCACTTTACAATGAATGCCTCACATGAACTGAGCATGGGGGATTAAGGCCGGAGGCCCTTGTCCTGATGCCCTATGGTGAGATACGCCTTCACTGACCCACCACCAGAAACATCCTTGGTCAGGAGCTGTACAAACTCTTCTTCGGTGTCTTGAACGTCAGCGTATGATGTGTGCATTGTGGGGCACGGCTATTATTACTTATTACTCTTTCATTCCACAGGATGTGGTAAACCAAGGTGGTGGTTCCAAGTGTTGACATGGCAGCAATGATAACAGAGCAGCTAATGCTGTCCAATTATACTCTTTAAACATTTGCCAACTCTCAAGAACTGTGTTGATGATGCTGTGTGTTGACAGTAGAGAGAGTAGTTGGATCTGTCTTGGCCCATTCATGGGTGGAGGTGACACAGGACATATTTTTGCATGAGGGTTGGAGTTAACTACCTTTTACACAAGAATGAGTCTGCATCAGCTCATCAATGTTGATGGAGATTAGCACCAGGCTTGTTTTTTAATGTTGTAATGAGTCGGCTAATGCTCAGTCATGATGGTCCCCTCAAGTCCATGGCTCTGTTTTTCTCGGGCCTTTCCAAAGTGCAAGTGGGATGACGTAGGATCGATTGAGTGACAGCTTCTCATCTCGTTCAAGGGAGTTATGTCTTTTGACTGTATGCAGATTCAAGTGGCTATTCCATCAGCCATGCTCCTTACTGGCTTCATCTGAAACACAAGCTTTCCAAGTCCCTGGTTGTATTTTCTATTTTAACATCAAACACTGTTCTGAGGACTTTGCTCCATGGTAAATGGAACATGTGCTGCTTGTGGTTTCATTACAGTTAAAAAAGCCCACAGCACTGGAAAGATGCTAGGTGATGATTCAGAAAGCAATGCCTAGCAACAGACATCACACACGGGACACTGCAACCCATGGAGGAGCTCAGGGCCATTGTTTGGCTTGTTGATTTTGTGTTTTATTTCAGTGTCAATGTGACTTTTATTTTGTAAAGAGTTCAAAGGGAAGATATGCAGGGTGTGCATAAAGATCCGATGCACTGCTCATATCCTGCAACGTCAGTGGGAAGGGGAGAAAGACCAAGTCAAAGTCTTGTTGGCTGTTCACAGTCTTTTTACTAGTTTCCTGTCTTGGGTTGGAGTCCTAGTTTTTGCTTGTCGTTGCTGTCGAGTTAAGAATGTAAAAGTGGTTTGTGATTTTCTTCTTCTTTGATAGCTGTGTGACTGATAATGGAAACACTTCCGTGGCTGCGGTGGCTCAGTGGTAGTGTGCTTGCCTCAGAGTCGAGCGTTGCGGGTTTGATCCCCACTGTGGAGCATCAGAAAAAGGGCATCCGGCCTTAATCCCCCATGCTCAGTAAATGTGAGCCATACATTGTGAAGCGCTTTGAGTGCTCACTAGATTAGAAAAGCACGATATAAGAACAAGTCTATTTATCAATTAGGTCCATTTCTGAACCCTTACACAAAGTTTTGCTTGCTGTGAGGAAACCGTGTTAACTGCTGCACAACTTTCTATGGGGTCGTCCTTGTAAACGGACCTTCACTGTGTCAGCTTCTGTGGGACTGGCATTACATTCAGAATATTATGAGCACTTATTTGTATGATTCCAAAAACTACCCGAATGCTACAACCAAAAGCCAGTAGTTACAATCTGAGTTCCTCTCATTTTGTTAGACATTGATGCTGCTCAAGTGAAAGCTGTGTAACCAGTTATCTGACAAGTATAAGCCAAATACAGCCAACAAACTGGAGCGATTCAGATGAGTTTTAGATGGTTGTTTTATGTGCTCCACTCAGTCGCTCATCCTGCTTGTTCCAGGTCCGACTGAAACTGCTCAGGATAAGCACATATCCACTCCAAAGTTCTGGTTTTCCACTCCAGTTTTTATAAAGGTTGTTTGTTTTTGTTTTTATCGCTAAAGTGTGACAAAACCAATGCCATTGTAGGGATACGAGTCCAAGACCAATAAAGGTCCATTTTGAATGATATTCCTTCAGTTGATTTTATAGGCTTTATGAATAAGGCAACCCCTGAAAAATAGTGAATGGGCCCAAGGAATAGTAATACATTAAATGGCAGAAAATTATTGGTTCAGCTAGTTGTTTATTTAGGGACACAAAAGATGCTATTTGCAGCTTGCCACCCTTACAGTGTTTGCATAACGAAACCTTTATCGTAACACTTTAGAACGTGCTGCGTGCAATTCCATATGGACTCCTGACCTACAAATGACACCCACATTCTCCACCAGCATCCTGCTGGATTAAGTTCTCATGGATAGATAGAAAAAAAGAGATTAATCAACAGGAGAATGCTTAGAAAGGTGTTAATTATTTATCACAAATTACAGTTTTATAGGTCGGTGTGTCCCTTCCCATTCCTTGGCAGCCTGTCCTATGGATTTCTCTAATTATGCAGGGAGACCCGTTTGTCATTAGTTACTCAACCAGTCCCCACTTACTTATGTCACATCTGGTATAAGTGTCACAAGTCAGGGCTGTAGAATATGTTGAGTTGAGTATTTCAAAGCATGTCTACCTGTAGAGGTGATCAAAGAACATGTGGAGGATAGGGAGTCCATAAGGACTCCATTAGGAAACAGGGGTGTAAGTCACAACCTCTCATGGAGAATACATTACAGGAATTTGGGACCACGTACAACAAGTGCATAGGGTCAACGTACAAAAGATGCTGGAGCAACACTAGAGCTGGATATGTGTGTATATATCCAACCAAAAGCCAGGTTTGGTTAAGATGAGCAAAGCACTGCTCCTGCACCCTGAGAAGTCCTTGACTTGCTATCAGCACATGTCCATGGATATTAGTGATGAGTGTCGAGCTGTCTGTGTGACGGCCTGTGCTGTTGTGTGCTGTGCAATGCTGTTTTGCATGCGTTGGCATCTGAAGTGCATGTGCGTCACAACCTGGTCCCCAGAGAGCAGCTATGGGATCTGTTAATTGCAGCCGCGGTTACTGTTGCCTGCTGCTTGTGGATGGGGGAAACAGATAATCCATCCTATTGTTTGGACTAGGCCAGTAATGTAAAAGGAGGCAGGCTGCAGCCATTGTAAAGTCTAATGCTAATACAAACTGCCTGGCCTTTAATTACAACCTATACATCCATTTCCCACCACACGTCCTAAACATCCTGCATTATCAATACTATTCCAATTTCCACCTGGGAGTAATTTCTCCGATTCCTCCTGCAAGTCATTACTGTGACATTTAATTGCTTGCTTTCCTTAAAAATGAGTCAAGTCATTTTCGACTCGTATTAGAGACATTGTATTTGACCCCAGATTGGTGGTTTGCTGTAGTTGAGGAGGAACTGCCAACCTGCCAGGCAACACTAAAGTACCAGTGAGAAACACCTGGAGGATAAGATGGTTTTCATTCATGTGTACCAAGGCAATAGGAAAAAGAACTGGGGTTAGTTCCTGGGTGCTGTAGCTGCTCCCTGCTCCTAGGAAATAGGATGAGTTACATGCAGAGAACAGATTTGCTTATGTATGCACAGTGACAAATGAATTAAGCTTCTTCAGTGTGTGTAAACAGGAGCACGGAATAATGAGGCTGCAAGTAACATGTTTAAAGAAAATATTTGGAGAAACATGTGATTTTAAATCACGTGTTTGATTAGACTGCTAGCTGCACTGTAAATAGAATTGTTCACATATTTGCCTTTGTACTACGCATGTTCCTAGAGGATTCCATGAGAGTTCACATGAGAGCCAAGGTTGTAGACAAATCCCGACTTTGACACCCCACTGCCCCTACTCCCTATTCCTGAGCGTTTTTAACTGTGCATGGGCGCAATGGTCTTGGCCTTTATAAAACTTTATTAACACATGTTCTTTCAAACAAGACATTTTGCGCACACTGTAAAATGTTCTCAAGGAATGAATCTCTATATCAATATAGCATGATGACAAATCCGAACTGAAAAGACAGAAAGAGGTATAGAGCCATGAAATGCACAAAAAGGCTTATTTACGTTTCTTTTTGTATGTTTCCTTATCAACTTCTAAAATGTGTTGGCTTCACGCCAGGTACTTTGACAAGCCTGTTGGTCATTGTGGAGCTGTTTCTAATCACAGGTCTGTTGTTGTTCCTACCGACATGCCGACTGCCCTTGCCCTTCATGTGCATATTGCATCTTAAGGACACAATGTCATTTTTAGAGGAGGTGCACAGCCAATGCTTCAAACTGATGCAGGATACGCGAGGCAGCCGTCATGTGCACGTGAAGACAGTAAACATCAAGTACGTCTCTGGTCTCACAACCGATTCTTTGGTCTGACCAACAGCCAAAAGCAAACCCTTGGTTATCTAAGGGGGGCTGTAGGGGCCCACTGCTCCTATACAATGGAGAGGTCTGTCATCCATGTCCCGATTAGTGGGTTAGACACAGAGGTGTAAGAATACAATGACCAAATAAAGTGGCGTTCCTTTCCTTGTTATGAAGGGATAAGGTGAAAGGCAAGCAGATCTTAGCATTGCTGAAGCTGCAACCAGCACATGTTTGCGTTTTTATGCGATGCATATCTAAACCAATTAATTGGTTAGCAAAATTCCAATGTTCTGTCATCTGAGCAGTAATCGACTGATTGACTGATGCTCTCAGCACTGCTGAATAATGGGCCAACACCTATTACCATTGACATTGGGACAATTTAACAGGGTCTTTGTAGTTCACAAACATCCTTCTGTGCTTGATTTGGTGAATCACTATAGTCCATATTCAAAACACAGCTTGGTTAGCTGTCTTTTTTATGTAGGCCAGTTGATTGTCATCATACTGAGGTGGACTTAGCCTCAGAAAGCATACATTTGATACTGGCTATCTTATTTAGCGGCTGTGGATCAATGCCTGGTAAAGTATTCCTGTCAAGAATATGCCACATTAGAGCTATCTCATCTGCTGGTACACTCATTGGTTTTCAGCTCTGTCTTACTCTCCTTGAGGTGAGTACAGACTAGCAAACACGGCATCATGGAGCAAAGGCAGATCCGTAACAGAACTTTAACAACTGTAAGGTAGCTCAGGAGTAGGGCAGTCAAGTAGGAGTTGGAAGATTTGGGGTTTGATCTCCGGTTCCTTCAGAAAGTGTGTTGACCTGTCCTTGAGCAAGAAACCAAACCCTTAATTGCTCAGGACATCAGATGAAAATGAACTTGGTGGCTACATCTGGTGTATTTATATTGTAAACGTCCATTGATATACACTGTCCCGTATTTTATTATTATTGTCTCATTTAGTAGAGGATTTCCCCCCAACTGTATTACAAGTACAAATTCACTTAAGTTCATAGGAGACAAGACTGTGTAAAGTACACAGTGGTTTCTTCCTAAGGAGTGACAAAATGCTCATTATATTTGGAAGTCAGCCAAAAAAAAGAATTGTTTTTTTCCCCCTTTCTTAAAAGGGAGCACAAACAAGTTGCTATTCCATTTCATATGCAACACATCCACCTGCACGCCCAACAGTGCCAACTGCCAGTATTTGTCTTTCAGCTCCATTTGCTGTTTGCCAGGGGGGGGTTCTGTAACCACACGCACACATAACAGTTGGCAGTCATTTGGAGGTATCAGAGTGGCAATCAGTGTGACTGTCATGAGTTGTATAACCCAGCAGTCCCATACTGGCTGATTGAAATGGCTAAGTGGAACTCCTGTTCAGACAAACTGGTTCCTCAGGTGATGCATCCATGTCATGCCTGGGTGACGCTGCCATTTGACCTTGGTGACAGTAGAGGGTACACTGTGGTAGTAACAGTTGGGTGTTACAGCAGTGTTTGAGTCTGATGCCCGGCCTTTTGAAGTGATGTATCTATGGACAGGAACAGGGCAGAGCTGTAGCTCATAGAGGAGCCTGCTTTTGGTTTTTTTTGAGGGCTTATATCTTTGACCTTTGTGATTTTTATTAATATTTATATGTCAAGGCAAGGTCTGTGTATACATAACTTTAAAGTGTCCAAATTAAAGTTAATTAACTTGTTTTCATACAGACAAAGCTGATGCATGTAGCCTGAATCTACTGCAAATTCTTGCAACGCCAGATCTTCCTGATAGCAGAGATGCCAAAGTTTGCCAGCTATCAGAGATAACAGAATGTTGACTTCCCTTTGGTTCACTGGCTTTTAGGGACTTTGCTGACATCTACAGGTTAAAATCCATGTAAAGGTTGAAAAGACGCCAGGCTGGTCTTGGAACTGATTCTAGCATAACAAGATCAACACAGCTGCTGCTAAATAACATGAATGATAGAAGCTGTGTTTGATTTAGGTGTGCCAGCAGTATTGATATTGACATGCAGACACAGAGTCTGCATTAACGGTTGTACTGTCAGTCCTGGTTCTTTGGCACATTTGCATCCAACAGAACTATGTTATTATCTGCAGCTTTGTTTATCCTGTGAGGCTAACATCAAAGATGACCAACAACAGCCTAGCATGAGGTCATTGCTCTTTAACGGCTGAGTCTTCATCTCAGTATATGTCATTTATATCATGGTAATAGTATAAATCACAATATAGTAAAGTGAAATAAATACATGAAGAGAGAGTGCACTGCGGACATGCAGCCACAGTAAGATTCAGCCCTTACCCAGCCTGAGTCAAAAACAACCTTTAGATTTGCTGAAGTAAATTTTAAACAAAGTCCATGCTTTTCACCCTCAATTATTCACCTGGGACATAGAAAATTATTACGATGTTATGTCAAGTTATGCAATTTTACTTTAGAAAGAATTGATCTTGCTTTTCTCTGTCAGACTAAATGAAGGGAATGGACCATTCTTGCATTCTAAAGATGATATACATGATTATTGATTCCCAGCATACACAGACTCTCAGCCAGACTAGCATGTAAAAAAAGGTCCAGAGGCCATTGTGACAGCAGCTGTGAGTGCCAGATGCAAGCTCCGGAAGAGGCATGTGCAGGCTCTAGTCACGCTTGTGGCAAAGGCTAGAGGCATGAAAAATGCGAGGCCTTCTTTTGACTTGTGAAAAGGGGCACGATGAATATTCAAATCTTAAAGTTTGGATTTTTAAACCATAAAAAGAGAGCAAAGTGATTCTAAGCTGCTTTTGCTGACAGTATGAAAATAGGATTAAGTTCTCATTATGGGTCCTGCTGTACCATCCTCATGCTATAGTGGAGCTGCCATCCCTTTGTTTCTACCTGTTTTAAAGGACGAGCTCTGTATCAGGACTACAGAGCAAACTGTTGGCCTGAGCAGATTTCTAGAAAAGGTCTGAAAAGTCTTTGTGGGGTTGTGTGGTGGGGGATCAGTGGAAGGAAAGCCACTTTATTTGGTCATTGTATTGTTATGTTATAAGGAAGTTTGTTCTCTGCATTTACCCACCCTGTGGTACAGGAGTACTGAGCAGCTGTAGTGCCCGGTTAGGGGTTCAGTGTCTTGCTCACGGACACTTCAAAAGCCTTTCCAAAGGAGCAGGGGGTCAAACTAGTGACCTTCTGATTCCTAGACAAGCTGAGCTCTGTGCTCTGTATATTTCCCTGCTTTTTTGTCCCATGCCAATCATATGCCAAACCTATCTTTTCCTTATGGCCCCAAACATGGAATAGAACAGTGAAATATGAGCATGAAACTGCTGATAGTGGTGTTCAGAGTGCTTGCTGCTGTCATGACTTTTTAATGGCAAACTGTCAGTGGAATAAGGAGCTAGTTATCCTCATTTACGCCGCACCTTGTTCGGCTCTGCTGTCTCTTGTTGTCCTCTCTATCAATTCCACATAAGTGAAACGGCCCTAGAGCCACTGATGGCTACGCTGTGGTGTAGGTTTAATTTGATATATGAAAAACTTGTCTAGAATGTCCACACACATCATGCCCTGTAGATGACTGAAAATTATCTTTTTCCCCATTTTGGATTTTTCTGTAAATGATAAGGTTTGCTGGATTGAAATTGGGATAGCTGCACCTCAGAAATCCTGAGGCATCGTATTGAATCGGCTGCAAGTTTGAGAATAGTCACTTCAGAAATCTGCACCGTTCTTCCTGTTCAGGTAGCAACAAGTTTCCTTTGTCTTAGCCATGACTTCCATAATAATGGATAAAGCCTGTTGAGATCTAATGTTTTTGAGTTTGTCATCTCATCTGAGCCAAAGTTTCACTGGTGTGGAACAAATAAGCTGTTCATTGCAGCACAGGTGAGCCCTAGTTCCAGCCTGTGACCCCACGTCTCCCTTGTGTAGCTTTACTGGTTTGGATGCATGCTGGCAGTGTGACTGTGACACAAACCCAGTGCGACTGTGTCTGTGCCATTTCTAAAACCTCTGCTGGAATTTCTCCGGGCATTTATGACCTTGACTTGATTTAGGTCTCCCTAAATGAGATAATGTTGCAAGTAGTGCTGTACCTGGAGATTGTCCCACTCTGCATCCGTTCTAATGGCCTGCACTAGATCCATTGTAGGAGTTGGTAAACTCAAGAGCAAGTTACAACAGAACATTTGCTCCTTGAAGGAAAGTGATTATTAAATGTTGAACTTAAAAGTCAATCATGAACACAACTCTGAGTTAAAGATCAACAGACTAGATAAATGGTGACCGGTCTAACCACCACAATGTTGGAATGTTGTGTGGCAGTTGCTTGTAGCAAGAAGACATAAATCTTGGGCACCGTTTTGTTTTCAACGTACAAATGCTGAAGGTTAGGGGGATTTTTTTTCCTTTTATTTACTTATCAAAGATTTTGAAGGACTCAAACTCAATAATATATATCAACGTACAATGAGTCACAAGGAGGGCTCCCCGAGGTCCCTGTCTTGGACACACTTGACTTGTGTCAACAGAAGAAATTGGCCCAGACTCGTGCCGAGGGGTGTCAGACTGTCAGACGTACTTTGCTTTTGTTTTAGTCATAGTTATTCACTCTTCATTATTTGGTCTTGAGGGGAATGTGACAAACTGGATTTGTCCATGTTTCATGTATTTAGCTATTTGACTTCCCCTTTGTGCTCTTCTAGCATGAGTGAAAAGTGCTGGGCAGTCAGTTGACAACTCCTGCAATAGAACTTTTAATCATACTTTTAATCGTACTCGGGTGGCAAAGCTCAGTGGGTAGAGCAGTTTTCTGGCGATCAGAAGATTGCAGGTTCAATCCCGGCATCTGCGGAGAATCCTGTTTAAGTGTAAAATAAAGTTCCCCTTACTGCTCTGCCCATGTCTATGATGGAAGGGCGACCTGTCCAGGATGTTTCCCTGCCTTTCGCCCAATGACTGCTGGGATGAGCTCCAGCTTCCCCACAGGCCTACTCAGGATAAGTGGCTGGAGAATGGAGGGATGGATAGATGATTGCACAGATTTGTTCCTGCACATCTGTTGAGTTTATTAACCCTGAAGTCTGTCTCAGAATCCCCCTTTAACCAACACGAACCTAGTTCAGGGCCTGAGCTGGTTTTCAGTTGATTCAACTTGCAAACCCTCTAAGAACCTTCTTGCTTTACCATTTACCAGAAATGGCTGGAGAGCCATGTCATTATGTCACTATACATCTGTGGTTTCTCAGCAAGCTGAGACAAGAACTCCCCTGGGGGTTTCAGAGGTTTTAGTGTTCATATCCAGTTTTGTTTTCTATTTATTTCATTATTAACTCTACATTTGGGACTTTTCCAGGAGAAAAATCAGTATGTGGAAGTGTTCTTTAGTAAGACACTGAACCCCTACCCACACTACTCCTATACAATTGGATGGGTTAAATGAAGAGAACAAAGTCCACCAATCTGTGTCATGTGGCAAATAACTCACAAATAAAAATTTGATTCCCTTGTCATAGATAAATTAAGAGAATTGCAGATTTCCCTTTGTGGGACTGATAAGGGAAATTAGTATTTTTGTTATTGTTATATTAGGGGAAAGGAATCACTAATAATCATTAGACTTTGCTTCGGACTGTCAGATTATCTTGAGAGCAAAACAAAAAGTATTAATTCCTTTGGTGTGTAAGAAAAAAATCCTACAAAGGACTGAGGACGGAGGTTCATTGTTAAGTTGTCATGATTCTAGTAGACCTGATGCTATAGACTGTACATCTCTTATTTGCTCTGTGAGTCTTGAGAAGGAAGCATGGTGAAAACATACCATCTCCATGTACACGGAAGCATCTTCTCAAAGCGTCTTGGACTCGGGTCTTTGACTTGCATACGTTGATGAGGGCTGAACCTGATTTAGATTGGGTGTCTTCTGATGTGATATCTTTCCAAAGGGTTGACTGCTATTTGACACCTGCTGAGACCTTGACTCTAACCTTTTCCCTCTGAGGCCAGGGATAGCCAAGACAGCAGCCCGTTGGCTGGCCAGATAGGTTCTGTTACTACCATTTGCTGCAAGTCGTCAGTCAATCTAACTGCTGAATTTCACGATACACAACCTAAACTACCCCTGGTGTCCATCCACAGCATGTACGCAAACCCATTCTAACTCAATATTCACTTGTCAAGCAGAGATAAGATGCTTTGACTGTGGAGAGTCTATTTTGATTCACTCCATATCCGCTTATTCTGGATCATCATGTCTGACTGATTAACTCATGCTTATGTAGAGCTATAACAAAGCTGCTCAGGAGCCAGTTTCCTGGACACAGAATAAGCCGTGTCCTGGATTAAACTGAATTTTGAATGGACATTTTCCATCCCCACCCCCGCTCTGAATTTCAGATACCCAAGTAACCGAATCACTGCCCACACCCTCAAATAGCTCATTGGCATCAGACATGATTGATATGGCCTTACTTGATGCACTAGCACTCTCAGACGACCGTGTCTTAGTCAGCGACTCCATAGCTTAACAGCAATTATGTTTATTGTTTCAGAAGATATCGTGACAGTTTGCCTGCACTTTTGGAGGCGTGTCCCCCAAACTACAAGTCATGTCTGTCAGTCAGGCAAAGTTAAAGATGGGCTGGAATAGCTGTTGTCTTTTCAAATGAGTTGGACTGTACTGGGGGTCCATTCAGGAGAGTTGTTATTATTTTCATATCTTGCCCCTATTTTGGAGTCAGGACCACCAGTTCTTGTCAGTTCGTGTCTTACTGTCCGAAGTGTGGTCGAGGGGCAAACCTGACTCTTGTATTGACTTGGTTCTCAGGTTAACAGTGCCCCTCTAATCCTACTCTTCTATCTGCTGGTGGAATTCAACTCTGTCATTATCAACAGTGTTGGCCAGGAAACCACAATGCTGAGAGGAGATGAGCCAAGGGGATAATGTTAGTGTTGATGAGAAACGACCAGACCTATAGAGGTGTAGAGTCAAAATAGTTCCATCAGGTCATCTGGACGTAGATTTAAAACTAAACAGGAGTACGTTTCAACATGAATGTGACTGTCATTAATGTGACTGTGAAATGTACTCCTGTTTTGTTTTAAATCTATGTCCAGATGACCTGATGCAACTCTTTTGACTCGGTTGAATGCTTGGATTATTGAGATTGAAGATATTTTTCTACAGAGGAATACTTGGCTATCTGGATCAACCACCCTCTCGGGTTGGGAAGGAAGGGTGAAGGAAAGGAAGGAAGACTGTTTCATTTGTTCATTGTATTCTTACAATGAAATGTGTCCCCTGCATCTAACCCATCCTATTGTATAGGAGTGGTGGGAAGCTGAAGCACCTGGGGAGCAGTTAAGGGTTCAGGGTCCTCCTCAAGGACACCTCAACACACTTCCTGAAAGAGCCAAGTATCAAGCCTCCAATCTGATTACTAGAGATCTGCCAGAGACCTCCTGAGCTACACCGTCCCTAAAGGGAAGGATGTTGCTTGGATTATATTTAGTCAAGTTATGATCTAATCCCTGTTATTATCCTCACAACTTTTAAAGAAAAAAAAAACCCTGAAATTCCTTGAATGAAAACGATATTATCCATGTATACCATGAAGTATACCACTTCATGATATCATCCATGACTGGGTGGATATTAATCTCAATGAGCTGTTGATCAGTTTAAGCAAAGCCTTTTTTCCTTCCTTTTTTTAGCTGAACATCTCATATGGGTGTAAACTATGTCAATAATTCTCATGTAAGGAAACAGATGGTTTCTCTATATACTGGATGTAGTTGACTGAAAGACAGACTTACCACATACTGTTGGTAAGTATTATGATGAATGTTTTATTCATGTGCTTCAAATAAGGAATTAGAAAAATATATATGTGCCAAAGTCTGAAAGTTTTGAATATTGGAAGATAAAAATGACCTCGCGGTGTTTAAGTTTCCACGTCAAATCAGCTCCATCTCAGTGTGTCCACCTCCACAGCGTGGGGACTGATGGTGACATAAAACAGGTCTTGAGTAATGAACATTATTAGCTAATGAGCAGTGATTGGCCCATCTGAGAGAATAAGGCAGAACTTTTTCCTCTAGCGGACCATCAGAGAAGAGCACTGAAGATGGTCACGAAGTGAAAGATCGTCATCTAGCTACCTGTTAAGGTCCAGAAGATTACCACTTTAGACGGGGTCATGTAGGAACGATTCTTTCTGGCAGCCTTTGGTCAGTATAAGTGTCTGATCACTATAACTGATCTTTAAAAGTGGTTTCCTCTGCATCGTATTTTGTCCCCCAGCTTTGGTTATGTCTCTGTTATATCACTCCCAAACTACTACACCTAGATACGGTTATTACGTTGAATCTCAACTCTGACTGTACTGTTCTAGTCAAGATGTTCTAACCAGGCATTGATACATACTCTGTAAATAGCAGGATAGACGTTGTGATTGGTTTTTCCCAGGGAAGGAGACGCAATAGTTTTAAAGAATGTTACCCCCTCACATCAAAGGTTGTCATTGCTTCATGACATTCCTCACTCACCAGACTCCTTTGTTTCCCACAATGCAACAAGGACCGGAGTTTTCCACCGGGAGCCCTCTGTGGCTAGACCGGAGGAGCGGTCATTCACTCTGCCTCAGGTCGGCTCTGATCCTGAAGTTCTTACCTTTGCCATCTCAGTCTGTATGCTTAAATCTAGCCTTCAAAGAGAATGAGTGCTGTGGTAGAGCGCACGCCGCCAAGTCAGGTGTCACGGGTTCGATCCCACCACATGGTTTCAGGAAAGGACATTCTGGGAATATGGTTGAGAAGAAATAAGGCATGTGTGTATGTGTGACACCGCAGCCTGTACTCCTCCTTGAGCGACATTTCAACCGTAGAACTTTAAACCTTAGATATTCAAAATGAAGAGAACGGGTGATTATTTTTCTGTCAAGAAAGGATTCAGGGGAACCTAAATTCTGAAGTTACTGAAACAAAATCAGTTTATTGTCGTGTAGGTGTTCACCACATGGAATTTGACTTAGGTTTTGTGACTCTCACGGGTATTTCACGTAGAATGACAACACAACAGTCTTCAGATATAGACGCGAGGATTGACCGTATGCAATATTTGCCATCGTACAGACATAGTGATGTTTGCCTCTGTCGTTGACCCAGCCTATGGTGTGAGCAGTGGGCAGTCATAGCAAGGTGCCCGGGGAACAACCCCGGTTCTTTTGTCCTGTCGCCTTGCTCAGAGGCACAGGCAGGAGTGTTAACCCTGGCATGAATGTGTTTTTGACGATGGGAGGAAATCAGTGTACCCAGAGGAAACTCATCCAGACAAGGGGAGAACACGCTAACTACACATAGAAAGGACCTGGGACGGCATTCGAACCCAGGAAATAAAAATGTATGTGCCTCAGTGCAGCTGATGTAAAAAGATGGTCATTAGCCCTGTAAGGGTTCAAGACATTGGGCCAGTGGGTCTTTGCAGTGGACTAAAAGTTCTCAGTGGACTTTGTAAAGAGTCAGTACATTCCCATTGTTTCATGAATGTGACTCATACTGCACTTTAAGCATTGGAAATGTCTGAAACTCATGTTTATTAATGATTACTCGCTGCCTGGAAAATAATAAGTCTGAACGATTTGTCATGAACAAAAGCCTCACACTAGGCAGGGGAGCAAGGAAGCAGGCAGGCGGACAGACAGACAGACAGACAGACAGACAGACAGACAGACAGACAGACAGACAGACAGACAGACAAGCTGTCAGGCAGGCCAGTGAGCATGTAGACTGGAAGGCAGAGGTGTGTGACAAAGGGTAATCAGACCTTTCGCTGCTCACTGAGAAATCAAATGTGATGCTACAATGTGAAAATGAGTCCCATCAGTTTGGATTTTTACATGCTGCCTGGTCATTGACTGCTCTGCAATCTCACTGGCTGCTTTTCTGGTTCACTTGCACAGGTTGACTCACCGGCTGTCTAATTGGCCGGTCGACTGCTCTGATTATTCCATTCGGGGCATGGTTCCTGAAACTGGCCCATCGGCGAGCCCATGTTAACGGGTGACTGAAGTGGCATGAACACAGCTCTTTAATGCAGAACTAGTGATGCTTACTTAGTTGTAGGACATTTTGAGGCTTTGCAGATCATATGAAGACTATTTTGGGTTGTATTGGAGACAGTTTGGTTGATGATCGAACCCCCTAACAGGAGTACTTCCTGTCACTTTTGTCAGATTGAAGGTTTGATGGTCTAAACAACAAAAGTTTCAACCGTAGACTTGGAAATAGTAGTCTGTTTTGGACATGTTGCAGATCCAAATATCTGTGTGCAGATTGGGAAGTGAAAGGTTATTAGAGAGTGATGCAGGCTCCTCAGTGCCAATTTGCTTCAGACCACTCAAAAGACTCCCCTGTTACTGGTGTTTGGCTCATGTCATTTTATGCTGCTTGGAGATGTACCAGAGCAAAACGGAGAAGTACAGAAGAGGAGAGGAAAACATGACAAGAGACAAATCCCACAATCACTAATTAAAGCACCGCGTCAGTGCTGTTGGAGGGAGAGAAGGAGCAGAGGAACTTAAGGGGAAGACAGGAAAGGGGAGGAGATTTAGAGTAGAGTGGAGAATAGGCAGGATGAAAGGAGGACAACATTAGCACAGCGCTCTGAACACCAACAGCAAGGAGACATCTGTGTTGGAGGAAGTTGAGGATGGAATGGAGGAAGGCATTAAATTAAAAGGCTTGCCGGGACAAAGGGGCCAGTGGGCGAGAGAAGAAGTGTAGTGCTGAGAAATGGAGAGTTTTTTGAGGGAGAGTCAAGTGGTGGTTGTCAATGCTGACAACAGAGCAGGACTATTTTTACTACTTGAGTGAATGTCCTGTTTATGTGAGCAGTTTTCACACATTATTGGTTGTTTTTTGTATTGGAGAAGAGGTGGAGATGGAGGATCCACTGGGGCATCCCTTGATGGGAGCAGCCAGTAGTAGATGGTTTGCTTGCTTGTAACTTGAGGTACATTAGCACAAATTAATTCCTCTTGGTAGCTACTGCAAGTGAAATATCACCAAAATGTATATAAATGTAGTATGCCTTCAATGTAATTATGTCACTGACTC
>OMLC01104217.1:4444-15573 GCA_900302585.1 Regalecus glesne | reverse complement strand
TATATATATATATATATATATGTGTGTGTGTGTGTGTGTGTGTGTGTGTGTGTGTGTGTGTGTATCATATTAATCAAAGTATATGATACCATTTGTTGTTTTTATTTATATTGAAAATGCTTAAATGGGGGTGATTTTTAAAAACTCTTTGACATAGGATAGAAGAGAAACAGGAGATAGCACAGAGAGAAAGGGTTTAGTCTGAGTCCATTGACAAGCAATCATTCAATGTTTTAACTTTCAATTGGTATAAAATGATTTCCTTCAGAGTCAGATGATGAGTACAGCGACGATGACGACATGAGCTGGAAGGTTCGCCGTTCTGCTGTCAAATGTCTGGAGGCACTGATAGCCACACGTAGGGACCTCCTGCTCTCCTTCTACTCCTCTGCCTGCCCCGCCCTCCTGGTCCGATTCAAGGAGCGTGAGGAGAATGTACGGACAGACGTCTTTGCAGCGTTTGTGACGCTGCTGAGGCAGACACGGGCAGGGTCAACTCACCAGATCCTCATGGCGGCTGGATTGGACAAGGGGGTGATAAGGGAAGAGGAACCAGCAGTCACTATGCTAAAGAAACAGGTGGATATTATGGTTTATAGAAAACTGGTAATCTCTAGTAGTTCCAAATAACAAACTACTGCAAATTATTTTTTTATTATCTAGTATATTGATGTTGTTGCTGTACATGTGTTGGATTTGTTCTACTGGGGGAGCAGTACTGGTTATATAGTCTGACAGCTGTGGGAAGGAAAGACCTGCAGAAACGCTCCTTCAAACCCCTTGGATGGAGTAACCTGTCACTGAAGGAGCTCTCTAGTCTAGCTATGTAGTCCTGCGTGGGGTGAGAACTATTGTCTATATCATGGTTACAGCTTAGCCATCATCCTCCCTTGTCCCACTACCTCCACAGTGTTGAGGGGGCATCCCAGGACAGAGCTAGCTCTCTAGACCAGTTTATCAAGTCTCTTCCTATCTGCAGCTGAGATGCTGCTGCCCCAGCACACCACTCCATAGAAGATGGCTGGTCCCACCACCGTGTTGAAGAATGTCTTGAGGAGTGACCTCTGACCTCCAGAAGACTTCAAAAGACAGTATTGAGACAGTGGATGAACAGTGAGGGAGACAGAGTAGTAGAGATATGTTTGGCAGGTTTAGTGAGACTTGATCCCAGGTCAGTGGGATCATACATGGTTGTAAAAGCAGGCTATGCCCCAGTCTCGGGACTTGATTTCAGATATTCGATCTTTGGCTCAACACATTTCTTAGTGGCACTTGGGGAAAATAAACAAAATATAGATTTCTATAATATAGACCCATGGATAACTGTTAATTTACAAAAAGTTATCAGAGAAAGACAGTTTTCTCTGTGTTGGTAGGGGTTACTGCCACTCTCCAGTTTTTTTTCTCTTGATGTCCAAAGTCAGAGAACCCAGAGACTGTACATAGCCCCTAAGTATCAACAGAAATGTGATTTACTTGTCTGTGTGTTGTCCTTGGGAGTTGACAAGTGATCTGTCGACCATGTCTTCCTGCCCTCTACATATATTATGCAAGTGAAGGGGTTAAATGAAATGGATGGATCGATGTTACTATTAAAGTACACTATCAAGTACATGTCATCTCTCTCTCTATATAGGTACCTGTAATAGTGAAGGCTCTTCACAGGCAGCTGAAAGAGAGGAATATTAAATCAAGACAGGGCTGCTTCTGTCTTCTCAGTGAACTGGCCCACACAGTACCCGGAGCCTTGGAACATCATATCCCTGCTTTGATACCCGGTGCTGTAATACAATGAACACACACACACTCTCTCTCACACACACACACACACACAAAGGTGTCCCACAAGAGCATGTAAATGTAACTACACAGAGATGCTCAGATCCACACTTACATGCAAAAACAGACAAACACACACATGCACTCACAACAAATTCTATTTCTGTTTTAAATTCTGTCTAATATTTTCTTCCACATGGTAGCTATTTTCTCCCCATCATTCCCAATACCCTCCCTTTCTTTATTTCTTCCTTCCTCCCTCCAGGCATTGTCTTTTCCCTGACAGACAAGACCACTTCCTCCACTATGAGGATTGAAGCTCTTTCATTTCTCAATATCCTCCTTCTCTCTCATCCTCCCCAAGCATTTCAGCCCCACATACAGGTTCACTACTGCCTATTTCTCTTTCAATGATGTTATTCCTTTTCTTGCATCAGTTTTAATGCATGAGGCGAGATCAAATGAGTTTGTATGCGCGGTATTATTTTAAGAGTATGTATTTGCCAATAGGACATTTTTAAACTTATTTTCTTCTTTTTAAACTTTTTCTTTAACTTCACATGAACGAATTGTCATTAGTTAAATTGTTTCCTGATTAAAAACAACAGGACTTTTGTATTGTAAAAGTCAAATCAATATATACATATACATATGTGTGTGTGTATATATCATCTTCCTCCTGCGCACTAAAACCACTGAAATCACAATCCTCGGTGTCAGAAATGAACAGCCTTAGAATGGCTTCATCACACACTTTCTTGGGCTCTTTTACGTTGTTCTCAGTGTCACGTTCGTCTTCAGGTGAATTCGTGTTTGTACTGTCCTCTTCCTCACACAGCGCCCCCGCCTTTACAAACTCGTCAGTGATCATAGATATTTTCACACTACTCCACGCTGTCTGGATCCACCGACAAACTTGAGCAAAAGTTGCTCTTTGCATGCGGCCAGTTTTAGTGAAAGATTTCTCGCCGCCAGTCATCCATTGATCTGCAACGGATGCCAACTAGCATGGGCTAGCTGGTGGCACTATGTGGGAAATCCTTACACTCCAAGTGTTAAGAATGCTTCTAACCACTGAGATAAAAATCCTGGCTTTTAGCTCAGTGATTGGAGTGTACTTCTCACATGCCGTGGGTGTTTAGTGGTTGACGTGGTGGCAGGTTCGAGAACCGTGAGTGGTAGCGAGTACGACCACAGCTAGTCCTCCCAATCAACTCAGAATGGCATGTAAACGTGCAATTCATACTGATGACTAACTCGTTGTGCCCCCAGGAATCACAGCTGGAGTTGAATTTTGTCCTCCTAATGGTTGCCTTGACAAAATCTGTTATTTGGGCCCTCAAGCTGTCCAAAACGAGTAATGCTTTTGTTCTGTGAAAAAATCCTCCCAGTCCCGTTAGCAATTCCTTTATTAGGCTTTCTACCATCCACCCCTTCGTGTTGACTTTCAAGACAATTCCTTTCAGGAGATTTTCTTTTGGTATAGTCATCCGCTTAAAAATCACCATTGGGGGAAGCTTTTGTCCGGAGGCTGTGCAGCTCAAAACACAAGTGAAATGTGTTCCCTCATGGCCAGTAGTCTTGATGCATGCTCAATAATCCAGGTAAGGGAATCACAAAAAGAGGTAAATCGGTTCAACTGGAACTCATAAGTTATTCACCCCCCTGCTCACTACCCTCCACTGGCTGCCTGTTATGGCTCGCATCAAATTTAAGACTTTGGTGCTTTCATACCAGGCAGTCAAGGGGTCAGCACCTGGATACCTGCAGAGACTCATCAGACCCTATGCACCAACCAGACCTCTCCGTTCTGCCACATCTGGTTGCTTGGCACCTCCCCCTCTCTGTATCTGCACCTCCCTGTCACGACTACTGTCTGTACTGGCTCCTCGCTGGTGGAATGACCTTCCCATGGCAGTCAGAACAGCAGAAACCCTGACCATGTTCAAGAGCAGATTAAAGACTCATCTCTTCCACCTGTATCTTTCCTCCTCCCCATCCAGTCCTAGCTCTAACTCCTAGTTTTGGCCCTATTCCCTTTCTTGCTTTCGATGTACTTGGTTTAGGTACATGAAATCTTGTTAGTTTATTTTGGTTGGTGTGTCTTACCTGATGTTGCGTCGGAGTCCTATGATGGCACCAGGATTGTTATCTGGGTTCTAGTGTTGCTCCAGTATCCTTTGCACCTTGACCCTTTGCACTTGTTGACGTCACTCTGGATAAGAGCGTCTGCCAAGTGCCTGTAAAGTAATGTAATATTCAGAAACGTTTTGGCACTCAACCAGGTGACATCTCCAGTCTGAGCTGACTGAAGCACCCCCCCACCCCCCTTATAAACAGTGCACCAATATCACACAACAATAGGCTAGGTTCATATGAGAGTTGGGTCATCAACTATACATTCAATGGCAATGAGCACCATTCACAAAGGATTAGGGAATATGTGTAATCATGGTATTGTAAGAAGACGACAGATGTACTCTCAGACCACCACCCCTATTCAAAGACGGTTGTTCCCTCTTAACATAAATGGCCTCCTTCAACCCCCTTTCAAATCAGCGTTCCTCCCTATCAAGGATGTGAACATCATCATCTTGAATGAGTGTCCACTCGCCTGTAGGTGGGTGTAGACCACAGAGTCCTGACCTGACGTGTTGGCTCTCCTATGCTGCGCCATCCTCTTAGCCAGCGTCTGTTTGGTCTCCCCGATGTACAAGTCACTGCAGTCCTCCTGGCATTTAACAGCGTACACTACGTTACTCTGTTTGTGCCGGGGACCCGATCCCTCGGGGGGAACAACTTTTGACGCAGTGTGTTCAGGGGTTTGAAATCAACTGAGACGCCATGTTTTGAAAAGATGCGTCTCAACTGTTCCGACACTCCCGCCACATACGGAATCACTACCGGTCTGGTCCTGGGCTCCTCTTCTCCCCCGCTTGACTCAGGACTCTGCCGTCTACACCCATCTACAGACTGTGTGATATCAAAGTACAGTTTATAAAGGGGGGGATGCCTCTAGTCTGCCCAGATTGAAGATATCATTTGAGTGACAAACGTTTCTGAATAAACTTCTGATCCAGTTGAACCAATTCAAATATTGTTTGTGACTCATGGCCAGTTGATTTCAGTGACAGATGATTCACCTTTCTTGTTAACAGTCCTAGTGAGAGGCAGGTCTAACATTAAAGGTACCTCATCCATATTGATGATCTCGTCTGGTCATTTGGAATTCTCGGTTACCTTTGCTCGAGTGAAATTGCGGAAGTTTGTAATTTTTTTCTTCGTAGTCGGAAGAGTTGCTGATAGATGTGTTCGCGTCCTGATTGACAAGCCTTTTGTCCTATAAATCGAAGACACCACGATAGTCCCACCTTTAAAACCTTCTGTCTTCAATTTGGCTTTCAGTCGGATCTGCACAGTGGAAACACCTCGGCTGTCTGCTCTGTGTTTAGCCGGTCTTCAAGAACGTTTTCAAGTTCAGGCCACCTGCTTTTATTACCTCTGAAAGATTTTTTTTGCATCGAGTCAATTCTTCACGCTGCCGTCCGTCTCCAACGTCTCACCATCGATTCACTCATGTCACTTACACGCAGCAGCTCTATTTTGACTTTGACGTCCAGACTGATTGTCTTTAACTTACAAGCTGCATTCTTTTCCTTTCTTTGTGTGTTTTTCATGAGGAGGACGTGTGCATGATGTGCAAAATGACCGTTTAAAACACATTCAACATAGCATCTTCTTGGTGGTGTCTACGTACTTGCCCGCTGATAGCAGCAGATGACGGAAATCTCGTATAACTCGTTTCCGTTTGATACAGATAGCGGTTAGGGTTACCTAGCTAGCCTAGTTAACGTTAGCTAGGCTAGCTAGAGTTAGGCTAACGTAACACTAACGTTAGCTTACTCTAGATGATAACATTGCATTTAGGATGACTTAAATAACGCTATAGAACTAAAAATTGTCAACTTTTTTGTTTAATGTAATGTATTTTGGTTTTGCCGGTCAAATCAGTCAAATCCCAGTTTAGCGCTAACCACTGACTGTATCCTTGGGTACAGTAAACAACCAGCTAATGGAAACGAGATTATACGAGATTTCCCTCAATTTCTGCTATCAGCGGGCAAGCACCTAAACACCACCCATCTTCTTCAGTGTATTAACTATTCCACCCATCTGTGTCACGTTTGCACTTTTCACTGGATTGTCCCCTGGAGGCCGTTTGACCATAAAAATCTATAGAATCCACGCATTGTAGTATAAACCACAAGGTTCAAAGCGTGTGAAAAAAGTCACGGTTTATAGTCCAGAAATTACAGTATATGTCATGCGGAAACCATTTGAATAGCATTTGAACTGTTCATCTGTCACATGTTTTCATGCAGTACCTCAGCCATTTAATGTAAAAGGAAAAAACTTCACCTCCTCTTCATTGTTTCCTTTCATATATAGGTGCTGGTCCCCCCTCTTGTGGGGTGTGTTGATGACAGCTTTTATAAAACCAGCTCAGAGGCTCTACTGGTCACCCAGCAGCTGGTGAAAGTGATGAGACCACTGGATCAGACCTCCACAGCAGGAGGATTTAACCCCAAACCATTCATTAAAGATGTAAAGCTTTGTTAGGTTTGACTGGTTTGAGTTGAGAAGTTTTTTTCCTGCTTATGCATGAATTTCAAAGCCCATCGTGATTTGTCTGGTTTTATCCTGCTCCGTTTGTCTGGGCTTTTTGAAGTCTATCTAGATCGGTTTCTGTTTTTCTTCTTTCTCGTTATTTCTGTTTAAAGAGCTAATTATTAAGTTTTCCAATTGCTACGAAAATCAATCACTCAAATGTTCACTCCTTAGGTTTTTTCTGGGATCTTGAAGAAGTTGAAGGCGACGGACATTGACCAGGAAGTGAAAGAAAGGGCTATTTCCTGTATGGGTTACATGGTGTGTCACCTTGGTGACCATTTGGGGGCTGAGCTACAAAGGGCTTTGGCAATCCTCCTAGAAAGGTTGAAGAATGAAATTACCAGACTGACAGCAGTTAGGACAATAACACTCATCTCAGCCTCACCCTTAAAGGTACTTCATAAAAACAGCTTTCACATTGGGGTTTTTTTTCTCTCAGCGTGGTCATTTGAACTCATTTTTGTCATACAGATATGGCGAATATCACTTTTAACCCTGAGGTCAAAAGCAGAAGCATGAATTATTCAAAAGTTGAAGAAAAAACACGTTACAATTAGTCCCCACATTGTAGAGCTAGACAGAGACTTAGATGAAATGTGGGGGATTAAGGCTGGATCCCACTCCTGATGCCCATGTAGGCGTTGAACCCACAATATTTGGTGTATCAGTTTCTGAAGTGCATGCTACATCACTGAGCTGCTTCGGGCCCTATACCCATTATTTAAAAATATGACATGATTTTGATTTTGTTGATAAAAAGTTTCTCTTAACCCAAACAAGTTTCAAACATTTTATTGCCATTGAGAAAATATTTCTTAATTTTTATTCTGTCCCTCTTTCATCTTCTCAATTTTTCTCTCTGTCCCTCTCCTTAGTATCATATTTGTCCACGAAATAACAACTAAAGTAATCCAACAAAACAGTTATAGTCACTGAAACATAATTAGACTATTCTCTTCTTCTCCATCTCTCTGCTAATTTTCTTTTTTCACTCCTTTTCAGATTAACTTGTCTTCCATCTTGCCCGAGGCTTTGCCCATGTTGGGGTCCTTCTTGAGGAAAAACCAGCGGGCGCTGAAGCTTGGCACACTTGAATGCCTCACTTCCGTGGTCAGCCACCATGCCACGAACCTCAAATCTGGAGTGTTGGAGCCTGTTCTGGCTGAACTCCCTCCACTTGTGGATGAGAGTGACATGCATGTATCACAGGTGGGTAGAGAAGGATAGATAGGTGGAGAGAGATGGAAATTGGATAGAGGTATATAGGATTGAAATGAGAAGCAAGATAAAGAAAAGTTAATTTAAACCTAACATGAATTGCATCCATACTTGAAAAAAATGGGGGCAATTTTCATGGTGATTAAAATTCAATTTGTGTAATTTTTAAAATGATTGTTATCCTTATTAAATATGCATATAAGTATATAATTTAAGTGTGTAATATCTTGCCTCTAGGTATCCATAACCTTGTTGACATGCATTGCCAAAGCTTGCCCATCCTCCCTGGGTAAGATCACCTCATCTTTGCTACCGAGAGTCTTCAGACTAGTCCATTCTCCACTACTCCAAGGGGGTGCACTGGCAGCCATATTAGAGTTTCTACAGGCATTGGTTCTATCCAAAACCAGTAACCTTGGCTATAGGTGAGGATATGTGCCTGCCTGTGCATTTATATTCATTGGTTAGTGATTTGCTGGACCACAGTAAGAGTTAAGATGTGTGTTAAATCAGATAAAATCTGATTTTATATGTATACATACATACATACATACATACATACATACATACATACATACATACATACATACATACATACATACATACCTACCTACCTACCTACCTATCTACCTACCTACCTACCTACCTACCTACCCACCTACCTACCTACATACACACATACACACACACACGCGCACAGTCATTCATCCAACCTTTGTTTGGATCTCTTACTTCTATCCTCCCTGAGATAAATTCTCTCCACTGCTTTTCGGTCCCCTATTGTGTTTCCTGTTGCAACCCCCTCTTCTCCAACCTATTGCTCTTCTCTTTCTCTCTCTTTAGCCAGTTGATGAAGTCCCTAACAGGGCCCTTCCACAATGCTCAGGCCCAACCAGAGAGCCCTGCTATACATAGGCAGTCCTACCACTCTGTGGCTCGCTGTGTGGCTGCGCTGTCTGGTGCATGCCCAAAAGAAACACCGGTTATGATGGCTGGACTTATGCAGGAGGTAGGTTCATGTGGGGGATGTGCTTATGTTAAATGGATGTGAGTAGTTGTAATATAATGCAAGAAAAGCCATGATATGCAGAACACTAACCATAACCCAAGATCTCTCTCACCCCCTTTACCCATTCATCACATAGCTTCCATCTGGACCTAGGTACAGGTCCCTCACCTAGACATGGGCCGCTTTTAAAGGAATTTTGTTCTATCTGTCATTGGAGTTTTTTATTTTTTATTTTTGGTTTTGATAGTCAAAAGAGAAAGAACTTTGAGAGAAAGCTTTGGGAACTGACAAACCAGAGTCTGCAGGTTTGAACCCACCAATACTATGGCCTTAACCCCGGCCCCAAGCACTAGCTAAGTCCATGTCCACCTCCACAAAACTGGGACTAATTATGACACATAAAGGAAACCTTTCATTAGTGAAATAAATATATTTTTTAAAACTTTGTGGTATCTGAAGAGTATAAATTATTACCTTTATAAAACATATTTGTTATCATAAAGTCAAATGGTCGGGCAGATTAGTAGACCGATTGGTTGAATATCAAACCAATCAATGTCCAAAAGAAAACTAGCTTTACTGGACTGTAGTAGACTCAGTTTCTCCTAAGTTCTCCTTCACCTACTTTATGTATTTTACAACATCCACGCACTATTCTTACCCTCCATGCACACCCTACACTACTGACCCAACAGAGATTCACATTGCAAGATTTGTGATAATTTTTTTAACATAAACTTTATTCATTTGTATCAGTCAGATTACTTTCTTAATGTTTGAAATGGTGTGTCTCTCATATTTGTCATGACTTGAGAGCCAGGTTTTGACATGGAGGGTAAGAATGGTGTGTGAAAAATAAATGTTCCGTAACCTTCTGATCACCAGACAACCACTCTACCCACTGAGCTATGCCACCCCACAAAATAAAGATGCTGGACTCCAAGGGGTATGCTCCACTCGTTGAGCTCAGTGAGTAGAATTAGAATGTATAAAATAAGAGAAGGAGAACAAAGGAGAAACAACCAAAAATTTGAATCAGTTCACCTGGATACAGCATTTATGTACATTTCAGCACTCATACAGGTAACATCATCAGTCTACGCTGACTGCAGGTATCCCCATGCCTGTAAACAATACTGGCTTAAGGACCAAAACCAACTATGGTTTCATATGCAGATTGGTCATTTACTGAAGTTTCACTGGTAATATGTACTATTCACAGAGGATCGGGTAATAGTTGCAATGATGGTATTTATCATAAGACAGCAACAGTTGTACCCCCCCTGTTCAGGGATGGTCAGCCCCTCTTTGCATAAATGGCCTCTTTGACTTCCTGTTCTAGGTACTCCTCCCTATCAAGGATGTTAATATCCTCATCCATGAAGGAGTGGCCACTGGCCTGTAGATGGCTTTAGACTGCAGAGTCCTGGCGTGACACATTAGGTCGGCGCTGGCGCTGGGGGGTATTCAAGGTATTCACAAATACCTGTTTTTTCCAGAGATACCAATAAATTTTTTCTGCCTCTGAAATTTTTATTTAAGATATTTTGTGGATTTTTCTTCAGTTGAGTTCCAACCCTCAGTTATCATGCATGGAGACCAATAGACAGTCGTTATCTATACTTTGAGCGTTTTCTTTCATAGACAAACATATCAATTACTCTCTAATCCGCTCTAAGCAATTTTCAATTGTAATGAGGTGCGATATCTCTGCTAAGGAAATCTCACCCAGGTCAACCTATTCAGGATGATTCTGAATACATCGTCGTTGTTTTATTGCGAAAAAATGACGTCAACAACAATTGATTGTTACACACACGCCATTGTATCACAGCATACTTTTGAAGGGTGGGTGGCTCTGACCTATTCAGTTGAGATCTGAATACCTCGAGCTAAACTGCGCGAGATCGTGGTTTTCTCTTATCATGGATTTGGCTTTGGGTAGTGAATATCGTTGGGGGGTTTCGAAAATTTTTGAATTAAGATCGACCCAAAGGGATAATTTACATGTTTTACCTCTATTTGAATTAAGATATGCTGTTTGATTTAACGTACTTGTTTGAGCTTTCTTTACCCTCGAGACCAAGAAAAGTAATTAAACTATGCCCAAAAATTTTTCTGTGCCCCCCCCTAAAACCCATTTTTTTAATTTTTCTGAAAAATTTTGAATACCAACTTTAAAATGCTGCGCGCCGCCCCTACATTAGGTCTTCTATTTTGTGCCATCTTCTTGATCAGTTTATGTTTGATTTTCCCAAACAAGTCACACCAATCCTTGTTGCGCTTAACAGTATACACTATATTGTTCTGTTTGTGCCGAGGGACCCGATCCTTGAGGTGTTTCAATTTCTAGGACAGTGTGTTTAATGGGTTTGAAAGAAACTGAAATAGACACTTTTCAACTATTCCATAACTCCCACTATGTATGAAATGACCACTGCTTTATGCTTGG
>OMLC01104213.1:19221-39110 GCA_900302585.1 Regalecus glesne | reverse complement strand
CAAACGTTTTCTTGTCGAATCCACACAAACGTCTCGTTCCAGTGTGAGACCAACAGGTTAGCTTAATTGTTGTGAGGCGCACCTGAAACCGTTAATTAGCAGTTGTTCGTTAGCCCGGCTGTCATCCACAGCAGGCCTGCCTCCGACTGCAGACACACTTTAACAACTTAAAAGTCAATTCAACGGGCCCGTGTGTTCCCTACCCGACAAGACGCATGTGTGGGTGTGTGAACACGAACCAGTTCCACGGTGACGGCGCTGTGGATGCCCCCGGCCCTCTCGAAGGCCCAGGGGAAGTTGAGGAGTCCGGCGCCCAAGGCGGACTTCAGCATGATGAAGATGGCCCCCACCGAACCGAGCCGCGGACCGTTCACGTCGAGCACGGGCTTGGCCGACGCCAGCAGACTGATGCTTTCTCTGGCCAACTCCTCCATGGCTCACTGGACGGAAGGACACAGACACGGCTCCGGACCAACAAACGAACCTGCAAACCGTTCTCCCCCCCTGGCGAACAACTCCGGCAGCCTGTGTGTCAAAGGCTGCGCTCACACACGGCACGCCGGCCGGGACGCTAAAGGAGGGGACGAGGAGGAGGAGGAGGAAGGGGGACTCCTGGCCGATGGAGCACTTTATGGAGGTGCCTCGTCAGGACGCGAACCAATCACCGCCACCGGCTCATTTACTACGACCACGCCCCTCTCCTATCACCACCCACCTGTTGCAGCCAAGTAGAACTTCTGTGGGCACGGCTGGACTGTGGCGTTTGGACCTTAGAGCAGCCGGTTGACGAGTCGTTGTTAATGTGGGGTCTGGTGTACTGGACACACAAGATAACGTCTGGTAAGAAGTGCTGAGTCTCTGTGAGCACAGCGGCCATGTGTCAGGTTAACCAGACCGGAGGTCCGATTGTGATCCGTTCCACCTGTGAGGGGCGTCAGCGTTGTAGAAAGTGACGTTAACCTCTGTCACCTACTGGATAGAGCTGTCAATCAAAACCTGCCATGAAGGCACAGGATGGATGGATGGATGGACAGACAGACCGGCAGAGAGAGAGAGAGAGAGACAGAGAGCAGCAGTGACTGAGGAGCCATGCAGAAGATGGAGAGGTGGTGACTTCAGCTAAACACACCGTTATAAGCATGTGTGTGGTCTAAGTGGGAGCTGGAACGTCTCCATGGCGTGTTTCCGTCGGAGACAGGATATCATTCCACAGTTGTGGACCTAAAGACACACAGAGCGACGCCTCGACATGAGCCCTGGTCTGGGAGCTGCTTGGAGGAGAGCGTCATGTGGATACGAAGGAACACGTGTTGTACAAGTTGTCAAGGCTGGAGCAGCTCTGTAACAAATCTGCTAAATGAGAGAAGAAGAAAAACGCTCTTATCAGAGGTAACCAGTGAGAAGGTACCAAGACTGCAGTTCTGTTCTTTGTTCCTTCAATCCCTTAGCCCAGATGAGGAGGATGGAGGGTGGATTATGAGGGAGGGATGGTGGCGGCGGTGGTGGGTGGTGGTGGCTGTTTCTGTCTTTTTCCCTGTGTTGATGTGTTCAGGATGTGAGCGGGCGACCTGATTGGCCTGGCGGGTCATCCTGGCATCTGGGAACCGTGTGAGGGAAGGAGAGCATGTGACCTCCCTCCAGCTCATAGCCGCCTCTCCCAAATCTCGTTAGAGCAGCTAGCTGGCTCCAGGGTCTTTTCCCTGTTTCCCAAGGATCTGAGAGAGATTAGCTCTCCGGCAAGGCCGTCATCCAAGAGGACAGGTGACAGATTCACAGGCCGATCTGGCCTATTAGGCCCGGATAAAGAGCCGAGGCTTAGACCTCAGCGCACCGACACCCATCACCTTTGATGGAATCAGCCAGCGTCACCAAACCCAGTCCATAACCAGTAGTGAAGACAGGAAGAGAGATGGATTTAGCCATAGCTAGCTGGGTCGAACATGGCCCGAGTCACTGCTCACCAACAGAATGATGGATGAAATAGAGCCATTCCACAGGACTGACTTCCAGAAACGGAGAAACGAGTCCTCGGGAACATGAATGAGTTGAACCTCCTACATCATAATGCCACCAAAGTGTTGGCAGTTTTCAAGGTGTCAAACTCGAGATGTAGCTTCCCCACACCAGCTGGACTTATGTGGCCTATGAGCTTAGTATTATAATAGTCACCTCTGAAGGTCAGCTCTGCCGAGACTATTGGGAGAAGCTTAGGAGAAGTTTCTGCATTAAATGACATCAAATGTTGAAGTAAGGCCACGATGAAATAAAACTGATGGACCAAGTGACAGAAATAGCAGGTCCATTTTTACATGTCGCCATCAGTCCCCATGTAGAGGTCGATGTAGATTTAGGTGGAGCTTGGGATGATGAGTGCGGATGCCCTGAGATGGGTTCAAATCAGCAGCTTCTGGCTCATTAGTTCCCAAAGCTTGCCCTCTACAGCTGAGCTACTATGGCCCTCAAGGAAAACAAGAAAACCCCACCAGAGAGACCATTTCAGCATCTTCCCTTACCTTCACCTCATCCGGCTCCAGGCAAGGTCTCAGTATGGGCGGCATAAGGACGAATCGCCAAGCGAAATCTGCCATGATGCTTTTTTTATTCATTGACGATACACTTGAACAGTTTGTCGATGCTACTTTGTTGACCATTAAACCACGGAGGATACTGACAGAGAGCCAGACCAAAGTTCATTCATTATATAAAGTATAAAACAGGAAGGAACGTAAATCGAAGCAATTAATATGGACATGTGATGGAGAACACATGACGACAGGAGGACGCAGGAAAACATGAACGGACCTCAGGTTGTTAATGGATGTGTGTGTGAGAGAAGTGGTGTCGTGTGTAAAATGTGCTGTGCGTGTGTTGGTGTGAGGCATACATTTACATGTACACACCTGTGGTTTTAGGGCACAAATATATTCAATAAATAAAAACACATTTCAGTCATAAGGAAAACAGTTTGGTCAGAGGAATGAAAGAAGCTCTTTAGAGGAAGGGATGAGCGTAGACGACGTGCCCATCTAGATCTGCCGTTCTCAGGATCAGGTGTATGATTCATGACACTGTCTTTACCACTGTCGTTTTAGTCCACACACACCTACGCTCACCAAAGAGGCACAGAAACCGTTTAGGTATCCCGAAGTTCATGTCGAGCAGGCTGGGAATGAAATTTACGTTCAGAGTTCTGAATTAAGTCCTGGAGTGACAGGATTGCTCCAGCATTTCAGTAGATTCCACTCCTTCATCCTGCAGCACCGCCCGTGTCCAGGTGTGGTTAGTCTCTTGTTTAAAAGAGTAAAACCAAACCAGAGCCCACCAGCACTAAGTCCAAGTCCAGTCAGACGGTGGGGTTCTTCCCTGTTGTCTGCTGCTGTTGCTGCTGGAGGTAGGTGGGCCGTTTGACGCGGGGTTTCCTGCGCTTGGGTTTGCTCTTGGCCTTGGTGAGCTGGACTACAAAGAATGACAAGACGACCATCGCCCCCAGGAAGGCAAAAACTGGAATGGTCTGGCCCACTTCCTGGTTGTAGCGGCCCGGCATTATCCCTGAGAGAGGAGAGGGCAGGGTCACAGGTTACAAGTTGAACAGTGATGGGGCGGCAAGGGGTGAGGAAAAAAACGATGGAGTGTCCTTCTAAGCATCACAGTCATCTATTTGTGTCAATAAGTGTGCTTAGAGAAAAAGGTGCACTAAAAGAAACTGTGTCGTTATTGATCTTCCATATTATAGAATTATATAAAGTGTTTGCTATAAAGTTTCTCAAATTTATTGAATGTGTATTTGTATTATCATTATTATTAATCTATTGTTTATTATTACTTAATGAAAGATGTGGTGTAGTATATTTTTATAGTATATTTTTCCCATTGTTGTTGCTTTCAATAAGATTGTCATATTGAAAGTAAATCACCAAACTCATCATTGATCCATTCTGCACTAACTCCGGATGGAAAAAGACCAAAAAAAGTTTGAAAACACTTATGTAAGAGTTTGCTATTCTATTCTATCTCTAAACAAAAATCCATCTCCTCATTTATGTGAGCCACAAGTGTTAAGAAAGCTTCTGTGATACAAGTTGCTTCAATGTTCATCATTCAAATCATGCAATTATGACATTTATGTAAGAAAAATTCATCATAATTTTTTTTTCATTTCCTGCTTTTGGGTGTCTTACCTCCAGGGATGTCCCATGCCCCACTCTCCCCAGGAGACAGAGGTCTAACCTGAGGACGATACGGTCTCACGTTGGGCAGGGCCACCTTGTCCAGATCTACTGACAGCAGCTTCTGGTGCTTCCACAAGTTACTGCAAAACACGGTCGTGGGGCACAGGAGTCAGATAACAGAATTAGAAACGATATGATTTGTCAACATGATGTGAGTGTATCTGTGAGCGTGTTTAAAGTTTGGGCTCATCTGTGTTTTTTGACGAAAAGAAAAATCCCTTGAAAACTGTTGTCAGTATAAATGAATTAGACTTTAGTTAGAAGTCATCCATCAAGTCAGGTCTCATGTGCCTGATTCATATTCGAGGATCAGATCCAAGCAGCACAACGTTTGCTGCCTCACTACACAGATCCAACATGGAGCGCTGCAAACCAGCTGTTCCATGTTGACAGTACTGGTTCACAAACTGCCAGAAAGAAGCTACTTTCCAATTCCGTACTCTGGATAGAAGATAAGATGAGATATTCCTTAATTAGTCCCACGGGGGGGAATTGTGGTGTTACAGTAGCAAAGTGGAAAGGACAGTGAGAGAGGCATCAAGCATGATATGTAAAATCAATTTAAACAAGGGGGACATATGAACACTATACTATACAGTATGAACAGGAAAAATACACTCATCTTGATCATATGATATTTGATATGATCATTTAACAGTGGTGTGGTCTAGCGAAGCAGGAGTGCCAGATTTGTGAAGAAATATAGAAATATTCTACCAAGCCTGCGTCAGCCGTTGTAAAGGCAAAGCTCACATGATCGCGCAAGTGAGCCAAGGCTTAGTAGAGAAGGAGATAGAGGGTGTATTAAAATGGCTTTGATTTCTGGCCTACCTAGGAGCAGTCTCGTTGAGGGGCTGGGGCTTGGCCCAGGAAAGGTGAGGGCAGGCAGGTAAGGGCCGGGGTTTAGGGTCTCCCAGATGTGCCTCTAGAACCTTGGAGTAGCGGTACAGGTGATTGCCTGGAAGGAAGGAAGGAAGGAAGGAAGGAAGGAAGGAAGGAAAGAGGGAGGAGAGGAACAGAAGAGAAGAGAGAAGGAGGCTTTCCATTAACATGCTTAATGCTGAGATGTGGCAGCAGCCAGGCATCAGGGTTTTCTGCCTTCCGTCATTGTGCACTTCACATACCCTCATTACTTTTGATTAAACACGACTAACACAGCTATTGTGGTGCCCACTATTGAAATCATTTATCGAGTCTCGGAGTTCCATCCTCACATCGTGAGAGGAGAAAATCCAGCTTTAATTATATCACATCACTCATTGGAAATGGACCATTGACAACTGTGTTTTGTCGACTTCAGGAAAACAAAAATGTGTTTCTATTTTACGCAGAGCTAAAAGGGAGATCCGCCTGGAGGAACAAACTGAGTATCAGCTCAATGGTGGTTGTAGGTCTTTAAAACTTCACATGGCCTTGAGCTTTATTCATGGTCGGAGAGGAAGCCTGTTCTTGTGTCTTTACATGAGGGCCTCTTCACACAGTGAATGAGAGCTCTGAGTACTGAATGCTATATGGAATACTACATTCTGCCTGCTTTAGGGGTGTGACGGGTCGCTTCTTCAACTGGATGTGCTGTGCCTCATGTTAAAGACAAGGCTGCTAAAACTCAGACAGCTTGTTTCAGGCAAAAGTTGGGAGGAAATCGCAGAGAGATCAATCTGGGCTTCAGTAAAGACCAATGTGACAGACTTGTCTCACTTTTTAGCAACTAATTGCCATTGCAGCTCATCTCCTATTGTGGTTCTCCCATGTTTTCTCACTGAGGCATGCTTTTCTCTTCCTCTGCCTGTCAGCAAAGGCCCACACATGCATCACATCTCCCCACATCTCGCTCAAATAAATCAATCATATTTAAGATATTCTATGTGCTGTTTCTTTCCCTGCTGTTAAAGATGTCAACCAATGGATGTGCAACACACTACCCAACACTTGTCAATCACAAGTGCAGGCTAACTTTTAAGCTCAGGAGGTTGGGTGGTCATAGGATTGCTGATTCGAGCCCCAGTTTCTGCAGGGCATGTCGAAGTGGCCTTGAGCGGGACACTGAACCTCAGACTGCTAAAGCCCTGTGATGGTATGGTGGCTTATCCAGGGTGGTTCCCCGCCTATCTCCCAATCAGCGCTGGGATAGGCCCCAGCATGACTCCGCGACCTGATATCGGATTAATGGTTGACGATGGATGGATGGATGGATGGATGGATGGATAGATGGATGGATGCATTACCATCAGGTAAGATTTCAAACAGGATAGCAATACCATTCTTCATTCTCTGAATTGAGTAGAATCGTATATTGTGGGACTGTTGTCGAGGCCACAGTAGAGTGCACCTTGGGAACTGACAAGCTAGATGTTGCAGGTTCAAACCCACTGCAGGGTATCAGGAAGGGCATCTGGCCTTAATCCCCCGAGCTCCATCTAAGCTCGTGTCCACCCCCACAAATCGAGGATTAATCATGTCACATAAAATGGCGCTCTCATTCTCGGGTCATTGATCACATAGCAAACTATGAATCAACTCAGTCACAGAGGGTATGATGCACTACTACTTACCATCTAGTCTTTGTGGCAGTGGGCGTTCAGTGCCTGTAGGTGGCGCTACTCTGCTGTGAGAGTGGCTGAGGCTGGGAGGAGTCATACTGTACGAAGTATACTGAAGGAGGGCATCCAGCAGCCAGAAACAATCTAGAAGAAAGCCACACATACAGACCATGTTGGGAAAAGGATGTATAAGAGCCAAGCAATGCTCTTACAATGCAGATGGGGGATAAAAAGTGTGATTCTCGAACCTTTCTGCCTATGACTGTCATCTATACAGTTGGAGTCTCCGTACAAAGCGATACGGCCGCCCCCATCAGAGGGCGTCTGGTACAATCCAAGGATAGGGACACCCTCCACCACTGCTGTTTCCTGCTTCAACACCTCCAGACCTTCATAGCAAACACACAAAGAGAAAAGGCATGATGCCAACAAGACCAACTGACAGATAACAAAGATTACAAAGTGGTTTGTGTTTAGTTTCTGTGCGGGGAGACAAGCATCAATGATATTCCATTTCAAATCATGATGCCCAGGTCTCGTGTTGTATAAGATTCACAGCTGGTACCTTGGTCTTTCAGGTTCTTCGCAATCACTATTCCATCTTCTGGGAAACGGGCGATACTACAGCCAGAGGCATAATACACTGAGAGAGCGTGGGAGAGACAAGGTGGAGAGAGAGAGATATAGATAGGTGATGCTGGATTGCTGTTTTATAATAAAGTGCATCATATTAGAACAAACAGTGAGAAGAAATGAGCACAAATGCTATCAGGTAGTGTTGTCGAGAGAGAGAGAGAGAGAGAGAGAGAGAGAGAGAGAGAGAGAGAGAGAGAGAGAGAATCTGTGCAATTTAAATGTTTCTTACTGTCATGATCAGCCATGGTGAAGTCTCCCTCATAGAGCCCATCACTGAAGGCCATTCCCCAGACTGATATCAAATCATTCAGAGCTGGTATGTTAGCGCCCCCTGTGTCCGGCATCCACCATTGTCTGTAGACAATTACCAAGAGTGTCTCGCTCAGAAAAAGCATACTTCATGAGTGCAAGATCATGCTAGAGAATCGTTCCTGATCAACACAGACAACAAGTGATCCAATGATGTCAGAAGTTTAACTCCAGGCCGTTGATCTGGTCAGGCAGATGGCTGCATGTGAAGCATGTGATGAATGAACTGTCGGAATCTTGAAATCTTATTTCCATGCAAAAGTATGATGTGGGAATAACGTCCACCACAGACTGTACAGCAATACACAGCCAGACTACCAATTAACACAGACGGAATCGACCAAAACTATTCCCCACCAACAGCCAATTAGGATAACCTCCACCACAGCACTCAGGTTCAAAATAACTCCAATGAAGGCCACATAAGAGGCAGACATTCAAGATGGACTGGACGATAAGTCAGATGTGTATTGAAAAGAAGATGAAACAGATGAAATCTAACTTGAATGAATTTATTAGGACCCTGAAGCTAAATTGACTCCCTTAAATTAAAAAGCTAGCTAAGCAGGAGGCAGCATAACTAAGGAGGTAGGGCAGTTCATCTAGCGATTAGAAGACATATGATTCGATTCCTGGTCCCTGAGGAAAGTGTGTTGAATAAGAGACTGAACCCCTAACTGCTCAAGCCGTGAGATGGAGTGGCGACCTGTCCAGGATGCTTTCGTGACATTTGCCTAATGAGCGCTGCGATAGGCTCCAGCATGACCCCATGACCCAATTTCGGATAAGCGGTTGACGATGGATGGATGAATGAAGACATTTTAACAGCCTGTAGGTCTCTCGAGATAATTTGGATGGGACGTTAATGAGGTATAAAGGGTTGTATCCCATAGTCATTACTGCATGAGGCATTATGTAAGCCCTTAATGTGAAGCTCCATAATGTATAACACCTCACACCAACCTCAGAGAACATAAATGGGATCTACTCCTGGAGACAGTGAGAGAGGCTGAGGCAGAGACAGAGATGAGCTACACGGTATTAAAAATCACTCCCCTTAATGTTACAGCTTAATGAAATAGGAATAACTTCTTGTGAATAGATGTCATTACCTGAATTTAATCAGTCATCTTAAGGTGGATACCTTGTACATGTTGGCTATGTACAGTAAACTTCCTATATCCATCATCAACTGCTTATCTGAAGTCGGGTAGTGGGGTCAGGCTGGAGCCTTCCCATTGCTCATTGGGCAAAGCCAGGGAAACACCCTGAGAAACAGCTTTAAATAGTGAATATCTGAATAGCACATATCTAAATAGCAACTATGTCATTCCAGGCAGCATAGTTCAGGAGGCAAGGCAGTTATCTAGAACTCAGAAGACACGGAGCAAGACACTGAACCCCAGACCGCTCGAGCCCTGTGATAGGCTGGGGATTTGTCCAGGGTGTTTAGCCACCTTACATGACCCTATGACCTGGCTTTGCATAAGCAGTTGATGATGGATGGATGGATGGATGGATGGATGATTGTCCCTGACCATTTCCATTCGGGTAAAAACAATGTTATTCTAGGAATTGATTACTTAGAATGGGACTGTTTTAATTAATTGACCACACTGTGGCTGTGGATGAGCACTTGCATCCAAGTTTGATCCCACCATGGTGCATCTGAAAGGCCATCAACCCTTAATCCCCCATGCTTGGTTACATGTGAGATACATTTTAGATGAGGATTTCTGATGGTTTCTGAGACCATGTCCGATAGTTTTGTAGTACATCTAAGCAACCTAAATACAAATCTTTAATATTAGTGATAGTGTTCACAGTAGTTATACATGTTGAAGTGCTGAAATCAGTAACCCAATTGGCTTGGAGGGGAAAGTTAAAATTATGTTCAACTAGTCACAAAAATCTGCAAGGCCAGAATCTTACCTGGTGTTCTCGTCATAGAACTTGACCTTCCTCATGACGGAGGTGTTGTACCAGTCACTGAAGATGATAAGTGACAGGCCATTGTCGATGTCTCGCCTCAGCTTGGTGATCTCCTCAGGAAAATACTCCTCCTCGCTGTCCACCATGAGCAGTGTGCCTGCAGGAGCAAGAGGAGAAAAGTAAGCCTTTACTTTATATAAGAAACGTTCCTGTAGTTCTGAGATGTTGCTCGAAAAAAAGCACTCCCTGATCCATCATGCTCAGAGCTGAATTTGAAAAGGATGCTAAGGCTTCTCGATATGTTGATAAAGACAGACAGACTGGAGCACAAGCTGCGTAGTAGAATACGTAGTGATGTCACATGTAATCAGTGTGTTTAAGGATCTATCATTCGATCCTTGAGTAGTTCACATGAATGCAAATCAAATAGTTGCATTAACACAGATATAGTTTTATCAATGAGATGTAATGGCTGCTGACTACACCCTCACCATACTGGCTGGCATCAAAGCAGGTGATGGGGGCTCCAAGCACTTCAATAAAGTATCCCATACTCCTCAGGTGCTGGTACATGTCCCTGAAGTTGGTGTGGATGTGGTCCCCATTCCTGAGAGCATGCAGGAAAACATGAAACATCTCAGAGGGTTAATTCAGGTCACACTATGTTTTGCTTGTGTGTGTCAATTTAAACTATATTTAATCTCAGTATTAGTAATTGCTATTTAACTAATTCAGAGAGGGGAGATGGCTTCAGAGGAAACAGAATGAATGGAATTGTGACCTTAAGAGAAAACCAAGGGCTGACATTCAGTGAATCAATTTAATCTTAGATTAGCTGTACATTTCTTGAGAGATATTTGTATTATTTCCATCTTCCCATGATCTTCCAGAGAGCACATATCCTTAGGATGCTTTCTGTGTGATCATGGTCATCTGTCACAAACTATTATATGTAATGTAACCAGAAGTCGGCTTTTAAAGTTCTATGTGACTGAACAAGTGATCCTCCATTAGAGCTCCTCTGATGCAAAACATTAATAGGATTTCAACTATAGTTCAAGTTTTTGCATCTATGATGAAGTATCCTCAATAAAAATTAAAAATAAATATGACAAGAAAAAAAAGGAGTTAGTGAAATAAAACTATGAAAATATGAATTTCCACAAAGAAGCTAAAAACAAAGCATCATTATAGAGCCAACCAGTCCAGTGGGTCGTTCTTCATTCGGAGGTTGTCTCTTGGGAAGTAGCCTGGTGGGTAGCGCAGGTTGTGGTACTGGTCCCACAGAACTCTTTTACTGCGTGGAGGAGTCGGCACAATCTTCACCTTGATGGGAAGTTTTACCGTGGAGGTCAGCTCCCCTCCTACTTCAGACTATAAGACAAGCAAAATATCAAGTTTGGATTTGGGCTGGCAGTCTGAACAAGGCCTAATACTTGTCTATCTACATATGGGGTAAATACTGAGCCCACATTAGAAATTGTACTTCACAGACCAGGTGTTTATAAAAATGACTGGGACTCACATCATTCTCAGCAGGTGATGCCACAGTGACCATCACATGACCTTGAGCGATGCCTTCCCAAGATGCTGCTTTCTTTGCCACTGAGATGGAGACAGCCAGGTAGCCAGCCCAAGGCCATAGCACTGGTGAATAGGACATGGCCACATCAATGTGGTCCCCATTCTGAGGCAGGTAGGGCTGCCAGATAGGCTGCACAAGAGCAAAGAAGACAGAGCACTGGTTTGAGGGGAGATGATTTTGATTTCTCTCACCATTTTCTTCTTCTAGACCTTTTTTCTGTAGTCAAGATCTGTGACTAGCTAACGGAGGTGTGGATGTGTGCATGTACCTTGTCTACAATCCTGCCAGTGACGCCCATGCCATTAAGAATGGTCACATTGACGATGGTGGGCATCCCACCGTAGTAGATGGGCTGAGAGCAGTAAGGCCACATGTAGGGACACTCTGTCAGGTCGATGTAGCTTGGAGAGAGACTGGAGGGTAGCAGAGACAGATTATGATAACGAGTGGCTGTGTGTTAACTCCTTGTGAGGTGCATTTGGCCCAAATACTAAATGATAATACTAATCAGACTTATACGCATCCACAACATGTGCACACATTTCTGTTTTATCTAGATCCTCTCTGTGTCGGCACATGGAAGGCTTACCTGGCTTGAGGTCTGTAGCTGTTGAGGATCTGGTAAGCTCTGATCAGGTCGAGTTTACCATGGCCCTGCTCAAACATGTTCACCCCCGGCAGCCTGCGGGCTGATGCGATTAGGGCCTGTTTCATAGATGCAGGGTTCACCAGCTCACGGTTAAGAACGGTGCTGGAGGAAAGAAGACATATGCATGGATGAAAATGTGTTTGGATGCATTTGTGTGTATCTGAGATCTGAGATCCTCTCCAGAGGGAAGGGAGTGGTGGTCATGTACATAGTCAGGGAGGGTGGTGCAGTGTTTTAAGTACAGCAGTAACGGCAATCTTTTGAATCACATACTTTGTAAGGGAGCTCTCAGAGAAAAAGGGGTCACAGCCAACACATAGTATCCCAGTGACCTAACACCTCCCAAGTTTCAACATCCAAGTAGTTACTCCATCTTAGTTACTCCATCTTATTTACCGCTGAGCTACCACGTATTGATCTGATAGATCAATATGTTACCAGTTAAAATAAGTATTGGGAGCATTTCAGTGTGCAGACCTCACAATTTATTCCATATTTTGTCATGTTTGTCCTCCATCTAAATAATTTCTTCTAGATAAGCACATTTAGTTCCTGTTCTGAATCAATATAGTTTATCTTTCATGTAGATGGACAAAAGCATATTTTCTCATTTGTTCCCCAATATTAAATACATCTGGTGATGCCCATGAGCACATCCTCTTGAACCTGTAAATGAGCTTCCAAAACGGTGTGTCTTTACCAATTTACTGTAGTAGTCTTGATACATTCAGCTGGGGCTTGCCTGGGGTGCTTGCTGTGTTACGTGTTATTCCATCATCATCAGTGCAAATGAGATCGAGTCCGACCATTTCAAAATGCTAATCTGGCAAAGCATGCTACATTAGGGTGTTTGTAAGGGGATTTATATTTGCCGAGAGTTTCTGCTACTCCGTGCCCATGCAAATCTATCAAATGCAGATCCTGTTTTACAAAAAAAAAAAAACAGGAAACAAGTGTTCCTTTCAGAATAGCTTTCAGAGCACCTAAAAATAGTTTACCAGAAAACCAGCAAACCTTGCAATCCACCAATCATTGCTTACCAACTGTCTGAGTTCCCTGACACTGAACTGAAAGTTATTCGACACCCCTCTAAGATAACAAAGAGCAGCTTTGTTGCAATGTGCCAAAGATGATGCTGGACATGTAAAGACGTAGCCGGAGAAAAATGAAAATGTGAAATGATGTAACTGAGGAGAATTCAATAAAGAGATTTACATAATCCTGTGTGTGACTGAGGGCTGATGTGTTTTCTATTTCTTTCCCCAAATCTAATTCCAACCTTCCGAGGGGCCCCTTCGACTTCGTTGAGGATCATATCTTAAACTTAGAGAAACCATCAACTGGCATACATTTGCTCAAAGGAAAGTCAGCTACAGCTAGCTTACTCCCGTTTCCTTGCATGGATGAAATCTTGAGTTACAACCTGACACATAGTAATGTTAATAATAACGGGATTCATCATGAAAGTCTGTCAAACACATCAACAGCAGCTAAAGATGACAGGACTGGTCAGTGAGTTAGAGACACCACGCCTTAGTTTGATGATACAGAGTCAAAATGTATGTCAGCCAGCGAGCTGAAGAATGAGTAAGTCTCATGAGGTCGGACCTCCTTGTCAGGACCAGTGGAAAGAAATAATGTTGCTATAGTGACCAGTTAGGCTGTGCAGGAAAGTCGGGTCATTGTCAGATTATGAACATAGCTTTGGGCTTAGAACAGACTGACCTGGCCAGGAGTGTGACGGCACCGGCAACCACAGGTGAGGCCACGCTGGTGCCAGAGAGGGAGCGACATCCCTCCTTCATTCCAGAGCCTCTCACCCCTGAACCGTAAGTAACAATGTCCGGCTTCACCCTTCCATAACCCCCTGGTAGCTCCTGGATACAGGGGGGAGGAGAAGATGACAGTGAGATTTTAAAAAAGGATGGTAAACGGATCCAGAGTATAGGACAAGTCAGATCCCAAGGGAGATGTCTGCTTTGGCCTGCGATGAAGTGGCATGTGTATAACTGGAAACATTGACTGTAAATGATAAGCCAGGTAGGTGCTATCATGGTTGACTGACTGACTGTACAGATAGAACATCCCAAGGGACGGATCTGCTCTGGTCTACAACACATGAATGAGATATCATGTCTGTTCGTGTGTGTCTAAAGAGTTCTCAGCACTGCTGTGGAGAGGAAAGTGGGGGCACTTGAGGGAGTGTCAAGCTGTAGAGAGAATGAGTGAGATCATTTGAATTTAAGCAGTGTACCCAGGTAGTCATGCCTCTGGAGGAAAACCTGGCAATGTTGTCCTCAAAGTCAATCCCTCCTACCCCAATCACGTCCATCTGGTCCGCCGGATTGTTGAGGGTGCTGAGAACAAGAAGCACAGCAGGAGAGAGAAAGAAAGCTTCTGTAGTTATTTTGAAAGACTTTGGGGTCTTTATACATACCCGTTATATATTATGTCTTAGATGTTATGCCTCTCTGATTGTGCTTCCCACTTTGCTGCTGTAACACCACAATTTTCCCCTGTGGGACCAATATAGGAATATCTGATCTTATTCAATCTATTGCAGGGAATATGAAATAAATAACCACCACTCGTCCAGAGATGAGCGTGGAACACAAGAATAGCTGAGGGCACATCTGGGCCTGAGTAAGGCAGGTGTAAGATAGAGGAATATGGAAGCTGAAGGAGTTGTCTGCACATTGGAATAAGAGCTTCCTCACTTTATTAAGATACATTTCAACAAAGCAGTCAACATACCCATACAGAGGTCCATCGTTGCCAATGGCAGAGACCATGATCACTCTGTTAGCAGTGAGCTCCCACACCTGTTTGAAAGAGGAAAACACACAAACTTAGCTAAGTCAGTAAACGGGTATGATGTTTAAAAAGATCCGCCTGCTCAAGTGTCCCTGGGTAAGAGATCCCTACCAGCTCTTGAATCACTCTTAATATAACTGCCGACTTGGCTTCGACTCGCACACCATCAACATCATCACTAAATCTTAATAATGTAGCTCTGTTGGATTCCTTCCTCTGTCCCAGTGCATGAATAAAAAGAGCATATCACCTTGTCAACAAAGGGGTGGTCCATGAAGTCAGGCCCACCGATACTGAGGTTGAGCACATCGATCTTCTTCAGAATGGCGTAGTTGAAAGCATCCAGAAACCATGAAGTATATGACACCTGAGAACATGGAAGACATGCATGTTCTATGCAAACCAAAGAAGATTCTCTCGGATACACTTTCTGCAGTTTTGAAATAGACAGATCTTGGTTTGCTTTTGTTTGTTACGACATGCGTATGAACGACAACAAGACGGCCAATTATATAGCTAATACATGATAAGGTCAAAATAGTTCTATCAGGTCATCTTGACGTTGAACTATTTTGACCTTGTTGACTACCTGGATTATTGAGCCTGAAAAGAGGTTTTTCTAATACATGATAGTACCTAAGCTACGGTATCTAGTATCCCCAGGAGAGAGCTATGATTGGTTGGCTCATATGAAACTTTCCTCAAACAAGTCTACGAACAAAGTCCCACCTGGGCACCCTCATCGCCAATTCATCCTCTGAGAGGGTTCTAAGCCCAGGGGGAAACATTAGCCAAATGAAAGAGGGAAACAGATAAGAGACCAAAAAAGTATTGGTTGACATTAAAAGAATATGAAAAATCCACGTCCACCGCTGGCTTTTTATAGTGCTGGTTTCACAGAGGTCTGCCTATCCACTTGAAGCATGCTATAAAAGCCTGCGTGATTTTTAAGACTTTATTATTCACGCTTGAAGATGGGGCGATGGTAACGCAGCTACAATTAGCTGCCAGAAGATAGCTGAAAACAGAGACATTGGACCGTCTTCCTCACTCATGAATGCTGCGGTTATCATAGGAGGATCACAGCTGGTTTAAATTGTCTTCTCTTTGTAGTCTTCAAGAGTCTGACTTCGTTTAGATCTGTGCAGCGAAACCTTTTTTTATTTCACTAGCTATGTATGAGCTGTTAAGTGAGGGAATTTTTCAAAAGACTTCATTAAATGCTGATATCGCCCTTGGGGTTTAATTCCTATAATTACAAAAGAAATGACAAACACAATACTGACAGGACGTGTTGACTGAGAGGATGCTACTGAATGTGTTGAAAAGTCTCTTTTTAATTGACCTTTTATGCTGAAATGACTGGAAGGAATGAAACTCCTGCTTGTCCTTGGAAATTAACTCTATTGTCCGGCATTAAGAAGTGTCCTTGAGCGAGACACTGAACCCATAACTGTTCAAAGTCCTGTGATGGGAGTGGCAACCTGCCCAGGGTGTTTACCCCCCTTTCACCCAAGGAGTGCTGGGATAGGCTCCAATATGACTCTGTGATATGAAATCATAGAAGTGCTTATTGATGGATGGATGGATGGATGGATGGATGGATGGATGGATGGATGGATGGATGGATGGATATGCATTCATTGCATCAATCAACACATCTAATCCAACATCTGTTATTCCAAAGTGCTTGAATGACAGTTCCCAAGCCTTCATCATTTCTTCAGGATAATATAACCCTCTAAATGTTGTTAAGAGATGAGGATTTTACATAGGATGTGATAAAATTCATTTTTTTCTGATAAGGACATTAATCGTGACATTTTAAGTCATGTTGCCCATCATCACATCCTCCAATAATCATTACAAATATAAAGATCTATTTATAGAGTGACAATGCTAGAGTTGCAGGGCAGGGTATGGTTCATATGCAGAAGGCTAAAATAGAATCGATGCTTTTATTTGCCTCATGACCAAGGCTGTTGGAATGTGTTGTCTGCCTTTAACCCATTCTATTGTATAGGAGCAGTTAGGGGTTCAGTATCTTGCTCATGGACACCTTGACATGCTTTCCGCAGGGGCTAGGGATGGAACCACCATTCTTCGATGACCAGATGACTGCCCAAACTCCTGAGCAATGCCACCCCTACCAACAGTGGAATGTCTGCGTTGGATGTATGCCCACAGTTCCTCATTACATTGCTTACTTGTCAAGGCTCACTTCACAGAACGACAAATTCTGATTCTCTGATTCTTTCCTGTTTTAACAGGTGGGAATAAAGAAATGTGCAGATTTGAACATTTTCAACCTTCTAACTTTCAACTCAAAACATAAGAGACTCCTTAAGGTATAATTCAGACATAGTATGGCTGACCTAACAAATACCTCCAATAGAAGGACACAGCTAACAGATAATTGTGTAATCTGAAGCTATAGAACACAAGAAATAAAAATTCCAGGTTGGGTTGACAATGCGAAGAGGTAAGTTACAGTAGGTTACCTGGTTGTTGGTGAAAACTCTAAAGATGTGCAGCTCAGAATCTGGAGCAAATCCTTGACATTCTCTCATGCTGGCAATCACCCCTGCCACAAAGGTACCATGACCCAGGCCTGGAGGAACAACAGAGAAAATATAGATCAATATACAGATATGTGCAGCTGCACATAGGAAAATGTACACCATCACTCAGGGAATTCAACCCAATCAAACTGCATGTTAGGACTCTGGCATCATGGCTGAACTGAAGACTGCTGTTCAAGCCCATTTTCACACTCCGAGTTATAAAAAGGTTCATGCACAATATGATGCAATGATTTAGGAGCAGCACTTATATCTATATTCAGTCATATTCATATTCATATCCCCATAATTAACAAAAACAAGATCACGCAATCACATCTAATTAGATCATCATGATCATTAACATAGGCTATGATCAATGTTACCATCATAATAATATTCATCTCACTCACCATCATCAAGAGTTTTCTCATTGGTCCAATTGGTTCTTTCCTTTACATTCTTAAAATGAGGATGCTTTTCACTGAGGCCTGTGTCAAACACTGCAACCTTCACCCCAGAGCCTGAGCACACAATGTTAAAAATCAATCACACTGGAATAATAATGTTTGTTTTTTTAATCTGTATAGATGGGTCAGAGGTCAGGGTCTCACCAGTGTGTCCCATCTGCCAGAGTACATCAGCCTGCAGGATCTGAGCAACATGGCGAGGGATGGCCCGGAGGAGACGGCGGCTGGAGTGGCGACCAGTGGCATGCCAGAATCCCGAGCCCAGGGAAAGGCTGGTTCGACGAAGTGGGCGGGATGACTGCCAAGATTGCCACTTTTGCGTCCAGCGGGTGGTGTTACAGGGTGCGGCAGGTTCAGGTGCTGCAGGGACAGGGACAAAAAAATCACGATTTCCTCAATGCTAATTTCAGAATGTGCCAGAATAGGACATGGTGGGGGATCTGCTGCAACAATGAGTGAAGTCTGTGTGCACGTGTTTGTACAAAAACACTCTTCTCCAATTAGTTCTACAACATCGCAAAGGACCAATTTAGTCTCATGAAGAGCCGCTCTGTGACTACAGGCAAGACCCTCTCATCAAGTTAATCTATCATATTAGCTGCTGTCTGCATCATTAAGCCCTCCTGCAGACTGAGGCAGCCCTTCCACTAACCTATTCAAATCCAAATCATTCTCAACTTCACAGCTTTCTCTCACCGCTCATTGAACTGAGTCTCTCTCCCCGTGTCCTCACGCCTCACAGTTGTGAGGAGTATTGCAGTGGCCTCATTTGTACTGATCCAATCTCATCAGGCTCACTTGTACAGCACATCGTCATCATCATCATCATCATCATCATCATCATCATCATCGGGCCGTTAAAAAAGCAGTGGTGGAGAGCAGCAGGCAAATCAAGTGATTTGGACTCTGTCAGTGGGTCTAGAGCAATTTAATGGGAGCAAAAGAAAGCTAATCTGTTTCCATCAAATCCATCCAGCTGGGTAGGCTGGTAGCTGCTTCAGCCCGTTTTAGATTCAAGTTATCAGCTGCTCTCTGCGGTTCTACCACAACTAGATCCTGAGATGCAAATCCACAGCACACTCCGGCTAATTCAGTTTGTTTTCTGCTATTCTAGATGAAAAATAAGTCCCTGTATTGCCCCTATACAAAACCCGTTTTGTGTGGGTGTGCATGAGCCTGTTTATGTGAGCTAGGTGGGCTTGGGGGCACACTGAAAGCTTTCATCCATCGCCAGGTACTGCGAGCGAACCCCCTCCCCTACCACACAGACTCACTACCGTGAACACACACAGGTCCTTTGTGTCCCACTTAGACACACGACACGTGTGCTCACAATGGGCCCTGCAAAAACCATCAAGCCCAGGCTTATACCAGTCTATCAGTTAATAGACTGTAAAATCCTCACTGAAATGACAAACACTACTGCACAGAGACAGAGACCGAACATTCATAGTAAAGCAAAGGAACACTATTTGGCATGCTTTTCATTTATACATGCTAAATGTGAGTATAAGCAAGATAAAATACATGTGCCGAGGATGCAAGGAGTAGAGGTGAAGAAGCTGGATGAGTTTACATACTTGGGATCAAACTGTTCATAGTAACAGGGAGTGCAGAAAAGAGGTGAAGAAGAGAGTCCAGGCAGGGTGGAGGAGAGTGTCAGGGGTGATGTGAGACAGAAGGGTACCAGCAAGAGTGAAAGGGAAGGTCTACAAGATGGTGATGAGACCAGCTATGTTGTCTGGTGTGGAGACAGCAGCACTGACAGACAGACAGGAGGTGGAGCTGGAGGAGGTGAAGATGCGGAGATTTACATTGGGAGTGATGAAGAAGGACCAGATTAGTAATAAGTATATTAGAGGGACAGCTCAGGGTGGAGGGTTTAGAGACAAACCCAGAGGCCAGACTGAGATAGTCGACATGTGTGGAGGAGAGATGCTGGTATACTGGGAGAAGGATGCTGAATATGGAGCTGCCAGGCAAGAGGAGAAGAGGAAGACCAAAGAGGAGGTTTATGATGTGATGAGGGAGGACATGCAGGTGGCTGGTGAGACAGAGGAAGATGTAGAGGACAGGAAGAGATGGAGATAGATGTATGCCATACAGAGCTATACATATTCCTTGGTGGTGAATTTCTGTGTGTGGGCAGGCATGCAGGCTTAAG
>OMLC01104213.1:0-13160 GCA_900302585.1 Regalecus glesne | reverse complement strand
ATATACACACATGCATATACTATGCATACATATGCACACACACAGACACACACGTATGTGTGTCTGTGTGTGTGTGTGTGCGTGTGTGTGTGTTAGGTCTTTGGCATTCAGAAACAATGAACATTCAGTCACCTGATAAATCCTCTCAAAGAACGAGATATATTCAACCAATAGTAAGATGTGTAGCCTTTGTTGGGATGGACTCGCAACCTTGTCCAGTGTTTCTCTGCCTTCCACCCTATGACTGCTGGGAAAGGCACCAGCAGATCTGCAACCCAATTTCGGATTAGTGGCTGACCATGACGTGACATGTTGTCATCTTTCATTCGTTCATTGTTTACTGCCCATTCAAAGTAAGGTCTCAGATCTGCTGGAGCCTATCCCAGCACTTATCGGATGGAAGGCGGAGAAACACCCTGGACAGGTCACCATTCCAGCTCTGATTAGGTGTGGGGGATTAAGGCCGGATGCCCCTTCTGATGCCCCAAGGTGGGTTTGATCCTGTAGCCACTGGTATGTTACTTTTTGAATCAGGCACTGTACACCTGAGCTACAGTGTAAAGCTATGTAGCCTATCTTAGATTCAATATTTTATCATTTATAAGCCCAAAATGTCAATCTTAAGTGATAGAAACGAATTGGCCAGCAGCTGTAGAAACGGAAAGAAACATGGTTTCACTCAAAAAAGGTGAATCAGTTCAACTGAATCAGAAGTTTATTCTTAAGAAAACACCTGAATTAGTGTGTGTGTGTGTGTGTGTGTGTGTGTGTACACACACACATACCTATGTATACACACACACATTAGGAAACTAATGCGAGGTAGAAGTTTCTTTCTGTGTCTAAAGCTGCTGGCCAATACTAATATATTCTTTTTCAGGTTTGCAAGTATTGAAATATTTAGGTTAAATATCTTCCTATTGGTTGAAAATGCCTTGTTTGTATACATATGGAAGTGTATTGCATGAATCTAGTGAAGGGTGTCCACTTGGTCATATGAAGAAGACCTACTCATTCATTTTTAGCATTTTTAGCATGGGTTTGTTCTTCGCTTTGGTGTTTTATTTCTCTCCATGTTTGAGTCTTCCTTTTTAACAGTCAGATCAATTGATATTAGCAAATCCATATATTCATAAGTGAGCTATTCAGCTCCTCCATTGCTCTGCTCAACAATACAAAACAGGATTTAGCTCCAACTTGAAGAAGAGTTGAGCGGAGCCTACATTGAATTCAACAGTTAACCTCATATGGTTAAGAGATTAGTGGTCCGGCATATTTGTTATTTAACTAAAGCAAGGTTCAGATCAATGGCCACCTAACTCCTTATCTGTTTACTAGTATATATTTATACTCTTAAGAAACTGCCCTTCCCTAAACCTTCATATTTTGCCTTATAGCTAGAACTAGTGATTGTCATGATTTCCTTTTCTCCTCAAAGCTACACTGGCTCAATGACCAAGTTACTGTATTGGGAAAATGCAGATATAGCTACTCATCAGTAATGTGTAAAGAATATACATTTTGTCTTCTTTAACCAGTATTTGCCATACAGTTGTACTTGTATATACCATCTTAGTTTGTTTTTACTTTAAGTACTCTTTAGATCCCATTACTCCCGATACCGTGAAAGGAACAGTCTGGAATGTATGGTTACTACAGGGTTGCCCTTAGCTTCAAAAGTGCTGGTTCATAGTCCTCTTTTAATTTAAGTTCTGTTAACTTGTTCTGCCACAGATGAAGGCACCAAGCATAACCCATGTAGACATACTTAGAAATTTGGTAGACTAATTTTGCACTTGCGCATGACTGTAGAGCTGCTTGTCTACCATCCGCTTGTGAAAATCGACTCCTCGCTTCCCTTTCCTATTGGTTTGAAATGGTTACCTTCTTAGTGTAGGTAAGGATAATGCCATCTTTTAGATTCTAACATAAGATACTATAGAAGGGATGTTTTACGGTGTTTAAAGGTTGGTATTGAAGATATACCTCTATGCATATGAGCTAGTTTATGCGTACTTCATACGTTATAAATACTCATTCAGTTACTGATGTGAAAAGCTCCATTTACCTCAGTTAATTTACGGTGTATCTTACAGGCAGGGCCCTCCCTTTCTTTGCAAATTCATTGCTTTTGTCTTAAAGGTTAGTCGGGTCAGAAAAGACTCTTGCACATGGTTACTATGGATCCGGAAGATGGCCAAAGTTTAGCGGATACCCAAGACTTAGAGTCTTTTTATATGAATGTGTAAGGCAAGATCCAGAGTTCTGCATTTGAAGAAAATCTCTTCCCCCAACTTGTTAAGTTTTCAATCTAGCACTGAGGTCATCCTAGATCGTGTCCTCTATTCTTCTTCCAAGGAGGATGAATAGAACGCTCGAGTTAGCTGAATGTGAATCCGAACACTACTAAAACGATTTGGCATTCATTCCGCCTTCGGTTGTCATTCTCGTTTCTATGGACTGTTGTCTTGCTGTGTCCTGACAATGTTCGTCCACTTAGCTGTGAATTCCTGCTACATGTGTTTCATGCTCCACCCATAAGGCCTCATCCCACCATTCTGCGTCCTGTGTTCAGAGGATGAGACTGTGTTGAATACATTTCCTTCAGGTATGTGCAGAGAAAGTAACTGACAGGGAAATGGTGGATCAGAAGAGACCATTTATGATCTTTTCGGTGTAGCACGATGGAGCACCAACCCCTTTGTCACCGTTTCAAAGCCACCACATTGCTAGAAACACAGATTTTCTATATATATTTAACATGTGGAAAACTATCGCTATAACTTTGAGAGGATCTTGGTCTTTTATGTCACATTAAACAGAAACTCAATCTTGGTATTTTACAGCCAAACCATGTTTGTCAACGTGTTGTTTCTTTGTTGTTTTTCCATTCATGTGTTGATAAGATGCAATGTAAGAGTTGCTTCAAGTACGGAAAACACTGCAGCGTTCTCCTGGCCTCTATTCAGACAAACCAACATTAACGCTGTGCTCTGTTCCGAGACACCCAAATGGTAACTGCACGAACGCCACGGTTCAGGTGTTTTCTTCATTCGTAACCAAAGCTCCCCTTCCTCCCTTTACCCCCACCTATTATCGGTTGAACAAAGATTGTAACTGGAGGAAAAGAAAATGGTCTCGAGTACCTTGTGGCTGCTTTACACTACAATCAAAAACAACTACAATGAGTTAAGTTTTCTCGCGGCGTGTTTTGGGGAGCACAATACTGTCAAAGTCAACACGGGGGAAACTATTTATTTCAGTTCAGACTTTTCTCCAAGTTACTTCTCTTCACTTTGGTTTTAAGTTAATTTGCATGTTGATTTGTTTTGCCTTTTGATTTTAGACAAGCTCGTCTCCTCGGTATGTATATTTCTATCTTTTTAAAGAAAAGCTATGATGACAGCTTTGATGAAAGCAGTTTAAATTGTTCCTTCTCTCCCGTTGGATGGACCACCCAGCCAATTGAAACAGCAATGTTTTGATATACTGCACTGTTGACTGTCACAGATATATGCTTTTTCTAACATTTTAACATTAATGATTTCCAATACTTTGTACATCTTTATTACAATAAATAAATCAAATGAAATTGATCCGCTTCTGACCGTCTCCTCTTTAAGCACATCACTCTCTGGATTAATTTTAAATAATAATAATTCATAATAATAATATTTTTTCTCTTTTATCAGTCCCATAAGGTGAAATTTGCAATTCTTTGCATTTAGCCCATCCTATTGCGTTGCTTTCATCTGGTGCCCAGGAAGTGACCAGTTAGGGGTCCAGTGTCTTGCTCAAGAACACCTCAACACATTTTCTACAGGACCAGGGATCGAACCTGCAGCCTTTCAATCGCCAGATGACCACTCTACTCACTGAGCTATGCTGCCCCTGTAAAGGGGCCAAATGAGCTCTGTGATAGGCTCCACTTCCGCCACTTCCCTTGACGAAACAGTCGACAATAGATGGAGCCAAGCAATACTTGGAACACGTTTTACTTAATATTTGAATTTGAAAGTTATTGGGAGAAGGATGCTGAATATGGAGCTGCGAGGCAAGAGGAGAAGAGGAAGACCAAAGAGGAGGTTTATGATGTGATGAGGGAGGACATGCAGGTGGCTGGTGTGACAGAGGAAGATGTAGAGGACAGGAAGAGATGGAGATGGATGGGTCACTTTGGCGACTCCTACTGGAAGCAGATGGAAGTAGTACTACCAGTAGCCGTTTCATTATGCATCCTCAATAATCCAAGTATGGAAATCACAATAAAAGGTGAATTGATTTATCTGGAAACAACATCTAACAAAGTAAATGTGTCGCCACTCATAAAGGTGACATGGTCAGTCTGAGCTGACCAGCGCGTCACCACCCTTAGAGACAATACAGTTACATATGACCGAAACCAAGGATGGTTCCATATGGAAACTGACCATTGACTGGACTTTCAGTAATGCCATTTACTGTTCACAGAGAATCGGGGGTCAAGGACCACTGAGTGGACAAGCTGCCCCCCTGGTTCCCTCCCAAATCCAGCCTCCTGTACAGGGTCTAGTTTTGAGGTGGTTTATTTGACCCTCTAGCTGGCCTGCATGTCCAATTACAGGACCACGTAGACGCGAAACTAATATTTGATATAATTCCAAGCAATCTCTCAGTGGTGCTCACCTCCGAGTCGGATGTAGCGGGTTCAATCTCCACCATCCAGCATCAGAAAAATGGCTTCAGTTTTTAAACCCCTCCCCCATGCTCATTAAATGTGAGGCATTCATTTTAAAGTGTTTTGAGTGGCTGCTAGACTAGAAAAGCGCTCCATAAGAGCAAGTCCATATGGATTGCCAGCGCCCAGGGCAAGGCAAGTACTGCGCTTCATAAAATACAGTAAAATGTTCCAACATTGGGAGATTTTGTTATTTGTTATGTCTTTTCGTTCATGAGGCCACATCCCTCATACAGCCTAGGGGACGATGATGTTTGGTTGCTCTGACAACCAAGAGTTTCTGTTCCTTCTGGTTGGACTTAACAGAGGATTACATTTCGACTCTTCGTCAGCGGTTGATTCCACGTTTCCCTACCCAAGGCACAACTTTTTTGCAGATTTATATTTTCTGTTCTACTTTGCACTTTTCTGCACCTTTCTCTACTTTGCAAAGCTCATTGTGATTACTCTATTGTAAAATATAGGAAAAGAAAGTTGACTTCAAGTAACATTAAACCCCAAAACCTTACCATTAGACATCCAAAGGGCACCAACAGTGAGGAAAAAGGGGGAGGGGTCTGTGTACATGCTTAGTAATGCAGGTGGGAAACCTTTCATCACTTATTTAAGTCACATATTCACCCAATGGCGGGGCCAAAGGGGCAGTTTTGCCCTGGGTGTAAAATTCTTAGGGGTGCCAAATTTTCTAAAGGATTTTTTTTTTTTTTTTACAAAAATGTCCCAATGTTGAAACATTTAACAGTATTTCATGAGGCGCAATACTTGCCTTGCCCTGGGGTGCTGGCAATCCACACCACCATACTGTCTTTAGTCGCAACTGACTGCAGGCATCCCCCAACCCTATAAACAGCACACTGGCATATCAAGCAGAACCAGCGATGGTTTCATATGCAAATTGCCACCACCGTTAAGTAGAGATTCAGTAGTAATGTGTGCCACGAACAGAGGGTCGAGGCATGGTTGCAGTCACGGTATGGAAATATGGTGGGAAAAGTGTGTACTTGAAAAGTATTGTGGTCAGTCTTAGGACTTTTGAACAACCAGTGTAGCCACTATGATTTGCTGGGGTCATATGTGTCAGAGCTGATGGCCTTCAACTTTTATCAAATATAAGATAAGATTCGATATGATAAGATAAGATATTCCTTAATTTTTCCCATAAGGGTCAATTTGTAGTGTTGTAGCAGCAAAAGCTGAAAGCAAAAACAGATTTATTTCAAAAATAGCAATATAAACAAGGGGAAATATTACAAAATAGGAACAGTACATAAAGTATATGCAGTATGAACAAAATTTTGAAAAAGATCTAAGGAACTTTCCTCTGTACTTCAGTTATTTCACTTTTCGTGAGTGCCAGCGAGGAATTTATCATCACTGAGCAAGGAAAGGGTCCCGATGCCGGCCCATGAGAGCCCAGTGACTAAGACGAAGCTGGCATGTCATGAACAATAACTCCTGAAATGACCCAAAACGTGGAAGAGACTGAGCTGATATGTTCTCTTGTGTGTTCCACTGTACCAATGGATGCGCTGCACCTCGTCTGGACAGCAACAGCTGACATTTCCTGTGTTACAAATGTGGTTTGATATGAGCACTTAACTGCTGTACCCACATGCTTTACAGTTTTAAACTCACAAAAGTCCTCCCACACACGTGCGTGCATGCATCCAGTCATGGAGAACATACACCTTTGTGTTCATGTGCATTACTGTGCTGTGACGTGAGGTGCAGACTATCATGTAATAGTCATGAGGGTTCTCATATAGCAAATTTGCTGATATGTGATAAAGCATTTGAGTAATAATAATCATCATCGGGGCATTGGACTCAATCGTCAAGCTGTAAAGGAAAGATTTTTAAATGACCGTAATGCACCAGGCCTCCATATCTAAATATCTAATATTAATGATAATATTTTTGATATCTAAAAGATATTTAAATTACTTCTGAATCTTTCATATCTTAATCCCACTGTTGTACACATGACATGTTATTTGAGATTGACTAAAAGGATACCAAATGTGCACAGAGCCAGTTATTGGAGGATTTAGGCTGCAAAATAGAGACAAGTGGGTGATCTTAAGAATAAGAGACAGCCTTGTGTTTGGCTCACAGAACTTCCTCATTGTGTGTGGCTAACTTTTTTTGGCCTGTGCTTTTAATAAAAAAAGGGAAGTGGAGCCATAAAAACTCAAGGAAGTAAGTTAAATGAGGAAGCCCAGCAGTATCATTTACCGAGGATCACACTCCAGTCAGTTGTCAAAAAGTCTCAAAAATAAAATATAATATTTTTTCCCCCTCTGTATAGAATTTGGGACAAGCCTCGTCAGGGTTGCCATTCTGTCCATTGGAAGTGTTGGTGTGTTGAATTCTGTTTCTCAGATGAAGTCACTGCGTCTTGTGCAATAGATTTTAAGTTGACCTATTCACATCCTGTTCAGGCGGAGAGCAGTTGAATACAGTCGTCTCGGTGAGGAGCTGTGAGATGCAATCAAAAGGACCATCATCTGGCCAAACTGCTAACAGTAAGTCCCTTGATACGTCTTGGTTTTAGCTGCAATGTGAGGCTGAACTGAACTTTATCTCTTCATTCTTCGTCCATTTTCTCTTCATGCAGCCATATTTTCGGATGGACACCATCAAATGTGTAATAACTGCCGCATAGTTCGCAATAGGGCCACAGTCGGCTGTGTCATTGGCCCTTGGAGCTCGAACCATTAGGATGCCCCTGACACGGACTCACCTTGACGCTACATGAAAATGGGACATTTCCTAACCTGGTTTAATGTCTCAAGGTTTTGTAAAACGCGAGAGCGTTTCTAAAGGTCATGTCTTTTCATCCCATTACGGCTTTACTGTGTTGTGCTCATCAGTGAGAGCTCTCTTGTCTGCAGCCAGTTCAGTAACTCTCTCGAGCGAAAGACAGAAAATGTCTTTAACTTGAGTTCAGTGAGTTTAGGTCTGGGGTGCATTTCAGATTCTTATAGATTCTCTTGAATATGTTGATAAAGTTGTGATCTTTGCACAAAATACCAATGACAAGCAGTTTGAATTAAGGAGCAGAGCACCTTAATTCAAATGAGTCCTTTTTTTTCTTTCTTTTGGAAGTCTAGAAAGGCTAAATGGACTCATTCTTACATGGCGCGTTCCTAGTCTAGCGACCACACAAAGCACTTCAAATTGAGTGCCAAGCATGGGGGTACGAAGGCCGGACGCCCTTCTCCTTACGCCCCGTGTCACAAATTCAGCTCATCGCTCTTGATCGAGCTGATCACGCACTTCGCTTCTCTGAACTGTTGATTTCTATTTTCAATATATGTTATTTTATAGTTGTTTTTCGTTTTTTTGTTTTTATGGGGTCACAGTATCTCAGTGGTTAGAGCGTGCGCTTCAGGAACTGACAAGCCGGAGGCAACGGGTTCAAACCGACCGCAGGGCGTCAGGAAAGGCCTCTGGCGTTAAAGCCCCCCAAGCTCCACCCTAAGTCTGTGCCCCCTCCTCACAACACGGGGGGCTAGTGGTGACCTAAAACGGCCTCTCCTTGACCTCATGGTGCTTCTGTCATTCTGTTGTATGCCAGTTCTGCATTGACTGCATCGATCCAATAAACTGGAGTGAATGATCAGAATTAAACTTGGAATATTCATTCAGAAGTGCGACTCATTCTTAGAATTAATGAGAAATTATGCTGATTAGTTTTCTGCTCCAAATCATTAATTAATTAATGATTAGATTAAGTATCGGATATAAACTATATTTGTAGTATACTATAAATGTTTGAATGTCTCAAATTCCCCCGTTTGGGCTCCCTTTTCAGGAATGCCAAAAGTAGTAGTAATAATAATGATGATGGTAATGATAATAATGATGATAATAATAATAATAATAATAATTCTCCCCCTTATCAGTCCCACAAGGAGAGATTTGTAATTCTCTGCATCTAGCCCATCCTATTGTATAGGAGCAGTGAGAAGCCCCTATGCCGTGCTCGGGGAGCAGTCAGGGGTCCAAGTGTCTTGCTCAAGGACACCTTGACATGCTTTTTGCAGGACCAGGGATTGAACCACCAATCTCTGATTACTACATGACCACCCTTCCTGCTGAGCTATGCTGCCCTCCAAACCATAAGAATAACCATCGTTTTAACATCTTGTGGCAGAAGATGTGTTGCAGCCATCATGGCCACGGTATACATACTGTGTGTGAGCTGCTCCCTTGTGGACGGAGACAGTTTATTCTTAATGCAGACATTTTCAGTCAGATGAAAGAAATCTACCAAGTACTCGGACCTCAGAAGGCCCCGAGCCTCCATCTCTCAAGTTGAATGCTGAGACATGGCATTTATTAATTCTTGAGGAGTCCACCCGGTGAGCCAGCGATGCCATGGGTCACAGCACGGCAGCATCATATCCAAACTGTTCCTCACAGTTTGATCCTGTCTGATCTGACATGCGACAAGAGGTCCCCGGCAACTGTGATGGCAAGACAGAACGAAGTGTCTCCTTTGATGAGCACAGATCTGAGGTTCCTGTACATCCAGGATGTGATGAAGTAATTTACTGATGTAACTGAATGAAGCACCTTCAGCCACCACGCAAGGCTCTACATTTACTCATCGACTTGTTTCAGGATGCAGGCTAGATTCTGATGAAGGGAGATTTCTGCATACTTTGCTCAGGGTAAAGGACGTGGGACATGTCCTCTTTTTCTCAATATGAGTCTAATAGTGTTTCTTCATTAGTATTGTTAATGCCATTAACCTAGGATAGTTTGGATCCTACAGATTGTCAAGATTGTCAAAAGCCCCCCTTGAGAGAATAGAATTTTTTTTGACTTTTTTTCCATAAAGGAAATCATTTCAGGCATGATCTTACCGTAAAACTTAAGATTCTAAGTTGAAATAGATAATACAATTACAAGTTGTCTATATTTTATTTTGGTTTAAAATTTCGGCACGCTATGCGCGCATTTCACTTGGAGCTAAGCCCCACCCCCCATCTTTCAATCCTACCGACGTCCCTGATGGGGGCTAATTGTGACATGTAAAACAGGCTTTTCATCATCTTTGACCAGAATATGTCTTTTGATCACCACGTTACTAACCTCGTCCAGCCCTGTGTTCTTCAGTTAAGAAATATCGATCGAATCTGATTTATTTTGTCTTTTAAGGATCTTGAAATATTCATTCACACTTTCCTCTTCTCCTGTCTATAGTACTGTAATTCCCTCCACCCCTGCCTCAGTCAAGCTGCTTTAAATGATTTACAGCAGGTTCAGGATGCCACTGTTGTATCCCTCACTAGAACTAGCGGTAGGCCCATGGCACCCCATGTTCTCTCATCTCTCCAGTGGCTTCCCATGAAATTCAGGACGTCCCGACCACTCCGATCCCCAAACCTCAGTATTTTATCCATCCACCACTCCAACTGCAAAACAATGGGGGACCGTGTCTTTCCAGTTTTAGCCCCAAATCTCTGGAATAATCTTCCCCACTCCATTAGATTTACTGAATCTTTAGATTTTTTTTAAAAGCAATTTCTAAAAAAAAAACCCCATCTCTTCACGCAAGCCTTTGTGGTTGTCTTTTAGCTTGGTCGGTTTCTTTCTGTTTCCCTTTCCTTTTATTCACGTTACCTATTCACTCCCATTTCTCACGATTGTGCCTAAAGCACGTTATACCCCGTGTGTTTCTCAAAGGGCTACTATAAACCTATATGTAAATATTTCTCAAAATTACCTGAAATAATACACTTTGTCAAACCTTTATTAGACATGAGGAAGGTAATCTTGAACGCCGACAGCTGTAGAGTTAAAGTGGTATTCAAAAGCATCCATTTGAACACTTCTTTCTCTAAGGGGGTCAACAAAGTATTTCAAGAAAGTTAGTCAATATCTATTCAATTTGTGGGAGCAACACCATAATTAGCACAAGACCCAGCGGAGACTTGTTATATAGGCTTGCGAGGGGCTCCATGACATACCAGCCACAACTAGATAAAGAATTCCAACCACTCTTTCCAGTGTACAAATGGACAAACATGCTTAGAGTAACTGGTACGTTTCTCTGGTTCCACTGTCCCCAAATAAAATATCAAAGTTGTTGAGGAAATGTTAAATTCAGTAAATGTTCAAATCCATTGAAATTAAACTGTGCATTGAGAAGTTTTCCCCAGTTACTTTTTTTTAAACTTCTACATAGCAGGTTTGATCCCACCATGTTTTGTCGGGAAAAGGGTATCCGACTTTATTTCCCCTTGCTCGGTAAATGTGAGGCATTTATTATAAAGTGCTTTGAGTGGTTGCTAGACTAAAAAAGCACTATACAGAAATAAGTCCACAGGCCATTTGTAGTGTGTATGAAAAATGTCATCATTTGGCAACCAATAAATTACATCCCTGGAGAAAGCCAAAAAAAAAAGAAGCTTTCAGCCTAAGCATAAGTCTTAATTCAAATTATACAATGCTGATAAAATATGTTTGTAAAAATATTCTTTTGTTTGACAGAGATACAGACAGACAATAGATCTACATGGGCAGCATGGTGGCCTAGTGGTCAGCCCTGTTGCCTCACAGCAAGAAGGTTCTGGGCGCTTTGAGTGGTCATTAGTCTAGAAAAGCACTTTATACGTAAGAACAAGTCCGTTTACATCTATACACAAGAATTTGACTTGGTGACTAGGCTTCACTACAGCGCTCTATAGCGCCCACCAGAGGGGAGGAGGTGGAACAGGTTGTGAGTAGGGTGTGATGGGTCTGTATTGATGTTACCCGTTTCCTTACTTCAGAGATGCATAAGTCTTGAATGGAGGTTAAGGTTAAGTCTGATTGACCTCCGTTAATCAGACTTAACGGTCTGTTGAAGTCTGTCCCTGTCCTGTCCGATTGGCTGATCTAAACCAGACAGTGATGGATATGCAGAGGACAGACTGGATCACTCCAGTGTAGAACTGAATCAGCAGCTCCTGATGCAGGTTGAACATCATGAGCTGAATGGAGAGAGTTCATCCTCTGCTGGACCTTACTGATGTTTCAGTCTGTCGGGTGTCCATTTTAGGTGCCGGGTGGAACTCATCGCCATCCCAGATAAGGCCAATGTTGGTCTACAAATATCAAGAGTTTAACAGTGTGTGCATATTATTCATTGAGAAGTCTTATGGCCTGAGGAAATATTTTTTTCCTTATTCTGCTGGTGTGTGTTTTGAGAGTCCTGTGCAGGAGACGATGCAAAGCCAACATGCCTGAAACTGGAACTACTTCAGCTGAAACCCTAGCGATGGATTTTAATATCAGAGTATTTCATAGCTACACATTCAAATCGATTTGCTATGTGGATTGACACTGCGGCACATAGATGTTTATATCGCTCTCTATGCACCCATCATGATTTTGTATTGAAATCAGTTAAACAGTTAAATTAACACCATTTGTGATAATAGGCTAGACAAATCAAATCGACTTGACTTGAGTTAAGATCACTTCAACTTTGGCATGCGGAAATGAAATTACTTTGCTAAGACTGTGTGTAACTTCTTCGAATGTAAGAACACAAAGCGGACTTTTATTCTGAACAATGTGAGTCCATGGTTCTATTTTTTAAAAATACATCAGAGTTTAGTTGTCAAAAAGAGAATCTTTGCAGTGGAAGTAACTAAAAATAATGTAAAACACATACCAGGAAACCACCCGATTGACACGTTGACTTGGACTCTAACTTGCTAGCTTTGCTGGTAGTTTACAGAATCAAACGAGATGAAAAAATAACCATTACAAATTGAAGGAGACAAGTCTCTCACCTCCTGGTGGGTGAGTAGCACTGTTAAATTGAATGTTTAGGAATCAAATGTGAATAAGACCAAGGCCACGACAGAGTTTGACTCAAATTGTTTAGTGAATCTTTATTAAGGCAACAATAAGCAGATACAGAATTCTGGATCAGAGTGTGTCTAGCCCTAGCCGAGTTAGTTCACAGCCTGGTGACCTATCTGGCCCTGAACCAGTGTTTTTATACAGTTATAGAGAAAAAAGAAATCTTCTGCGTTGTCTTCTGGTTGGTTCCCCGCGGTTTCCGCCCGTCCCCTCCTCCTTGTGTGATTCTGACTCCATCCTGTGGTGGGTGGGACTCGGACCTTGGTCGTGACCCTGGTTAGATCTGAGTCGTGACGCTAACGGTGGTCGGACTTGGGTCGTGGAGGTGGTTAGATCTGAGTCGTGACGTATCGTCACCGCATGGTGTAATTACTCCATCCCATTTATTTTCCCCCGCCCCGCTAGCACATCCCGTTTGCTAACCTCCCTCTGCTGGCGAGGCAATGTAAAAATAAAGATAAAATACTTCAACATGAGGCCACTTGTGGCACTGAAAATAAGTGTTATCTATATTAATCCGACAATTCCCCCTTTTGAACTCAACTATTTGAGTTCAACATCATAATACCCTTAAAAC
>OMLC01104212.1:5956-17713 GCA_900302585.1 Regalecus glesne | reverse complement strand
CACACATACATACATATACTCTTGGCCCGCCGGCCGGAGTGGTCCGAGAGAGACGAGCTGTCACCAGTGGCGTGGTATGTATGGAAGTCCGTGTGTGTTCGTGCGCACACACACACACTCACTCGCAGGCTGCTAAGGAGGGAGAGCGGGAACACGGGAGAAGAGATATTCACAGCACTTCTCCAACCCCCGTTGACCGGGGGGGCGTCAGAGGGGCTTGTAGTTGGCACCGTGTCCTGAGCTGGTGTTGGTGGTGAGGGGCGGGCTTACCCACGTCTGGGCCAGTTGGCTATGAAATAGAAGGGAGTGGTTAGTGGGAGTTGGGTCGTTTAGTAGAAGGAAGCAGGTTTTTATTTACATTCTGCTCCCACTCTTTCATGCAGGCACACCGTGTCGGAGGCGTCCGACGAGATGAAGAGTCTGATCATAGAGAAGAGTAGGACGGGCCAGGACGAAGACCCTGAGCTGCTGGTCAAAGGTGAGTCTGAAAAGCGTTGTGCTGTTTATGCCACAGTTGCTCCTTTCTGTGAGGGACCGGCTGTACCTGCCCTGCTGTCACCAGTCGTGTGTCAGACATTTGGCTTTACTGACTAATGAGGTCAACCCAGGGTAAAACTATGCCAACACACTGCATGCAGATCATCGGGTTTGGTCTCATTCTGCTCGGATAAGAGATCCCAGGCTTTTCTGCTGAGCTGTGACTGACACCTCTGGGACCACATGTGGGCCACAGCCGCTCCTCTTCTACCCTCTGCTCCCGGTTTTTCCCAAAGCCATGGTTGCCGGTGTTGGGAACGTTGCTGTGGCATTTCTGTTGCTTTTGAGGAATGATCTCATGGGCTATTTGTGTGATTCTCCTGCCTCTCTGACAGGGAGCAATAAAATGCCAGCGCACGGATAAGTTACGTCCTGTTTGGGATGGCGGCAGCCTGATCGGCTAATTCTGACGGCAGTTACTATGCATCCTTGGCTAGCAGCAGACCCCGTGGCCCACATCTCCCCCCCTCCAGGGCTCCTTTCAATCCAATGTCCCTGATTTGCTGTCTGAGGAGACGATGGGGTGGCAGAGAGGCACATTCCTTCCCCAAAGAGAGGATGGCAACCTCCCCCTAGGCCCCTAAGGAGGCTGTCATTCCACTGGCATTTCTACCCTTATGGCCCCCATCCCCAATTACCCTCATATCTCAAAGTCACAACCATATGATGCCTCAGGGCATGAGATGATCCCTCTTATGTTCTTTATTATTGCTCTGGGCTGTGTGCAGGGCGATGTTTTCAATGGCACCTCCATTAAGGCCCATCCTTCTGCTCAATGCAGCTTTTCACCAGGACATCATCTCCAGGCTACCATGGCGCTGGCATGTTGCTCCCCACAGTGTAAAATAGGCCACCGACATAGCAGCAAGAAATCAATGGAGGCAGGATGGATTTTAAAACTCACATGCACGCCAGCCAGAGAAATGGGTGGGTGACCCTGCTTTATTGATGGATCTTTGTTGATTTACAATGAATTTGAAAGGCACCCCACATGAATTAGAAGCTCATGTGCTCCATTAAATTACAATCCCAGCTCCAGTATTCATAACTATCCATAAGCTGTGTCTGCCGGGACCTATATGATTCAGCTGTGGGAGAAACGTATACATTCTGATTTATATAAATAACATTTAAATAAATCAAGACAGATTTTGATTCCAGTTGAAGTATTTAATTCTTTATAATGACATTTAGAATTAATTCCAGAAAACTACTATTTCAAAGAGAGACTCTGGGATGATATTACAGTTTGAAGTCCATCTATGTTTTCAAGTCCAAACAGGGGCTCACAAGTGGTCCGCTGACAACATCAACCTACCTCATTATTGTAACTGCTGATGTCGAGAAATTTGGATAGGTCTCAATCATTGGAAATTCAGTCCTCCAGAAACTGTTAATTACATAGAGCACAGAAGAAAAAGTCTCGCTGCATCGAGGACACGAGTGAAAAATAACCTTATGTGCTAAATTAGCTAAAGTGAAGAAGCACCTAAGCGAAAAACTGGCACACATTCGTTTGGCCATTGGCTATTAACAAAATCCACATATGAAGGTGTTTTTCATCCGGGTAAAGCATCTTTAGATACGAGACGGCTGGTCAACGCAGTGGTATTCGTGGATGAGTTCTCGTTCTAACAGTGATTTTGTAAGCGTGCTCTGTGTGCTGCACCGTTTTCAAGAGACATGAGCTTTTACAGCCAAACAGCATTGGTGTGAAAACATCTGTTTATTAGCGATGTAGGCTACATCTCAGATTTTAAAATTCCTTGAAACATTTGGCCAGTGTGGAGATGGAAATGGATCCAGTGATGGAGACTTTCAGTATTTCCTCAATGTGCTTGAGGGGGCAGGGCATCCGGGGTCAGGGGTCACAAATGAAACAAATTAAGGGCGAGCCATGGCCCCCAGGGGAGACATTAGCAAGCTACAGAGATGGGATCCAGATGGGGGAATCATGGGAGGGATGTACAGGGGGTCCCTGGACTCCACGGTCTCTCTTTCTCCCACTCTCCCTTCTGTACGTCACTGCCTGAAGCTCCTAAAAAGCCCGGCAGCTGCAGGGTCATCTCGATCGAGATCAGTACAAGATGATTTCTGTTGTTTAGACCAAAACCAACAGTGGTCAAGACAGAGTATGAGACAAATTATAATACGTCCATCTTTTGACATACTGTAGCTGTACGAGTCAAACATTTATCTAGAGTCGCAGGCTGCGGTAGAGCATCAGGAATGGGGAAGTCGACGAGACACTACAGAGAATATTAACTGGACACATCTTTATAAGTCCATCTTTCTATCATATTGACCACTCGAAGGGCCTTACAATGAACACCTCACAGTTATATCTGAGTATGGGGGATTAAGGCTGGATGCCTTTTCTTGCTGCCCTGCGGCACGATCGAACCTGCGGCACCTGACTTGGAGGTGTGCGCTCTACCACTGAGCCAGATTAGCCCCCAAAAGTTAAAAAAAAGAAAAGAAAACATTCTCAACAAAACAAGCTCACCTATCGGAGTTTAAAGACAGATGAGAATCTTTGGCACTGCCTGTGTCCGGACCTTTGAGTGGACCCACTCCACCGAGATGACTGATTCTTCTGGTCGGCCTCATGATGTCAAACGGGGGTTTCTTATTTTGAAAAGTGTGCGTCTGGAGAGGAGGGGGAGGGTCACTAACAATCAGCCAATCAGTGTCATGAGCAGGACTGTTGTCAAACTCTGTAGCTGTGTTAACGCCATTCAGCACAAAGGATCATGGGAGGGGGAAAGTGATATGGTTCACGCTGAAACGGGTTGTTTATTTAGGCTTTGACTCAGACTGGTAGGTAAAACTGGTTTACTGATTGACTCACAGAGGGGCCGTGGCTTCGGCTTATACCACTGTTGGTGACACGGGGGGTTGTCCATGAGCTAAGGCAGAGCAGTTGAATTTGAAAGCCAGTCCTGGGCTCATACCATATACTGAGTCAGGAGTTTGCCACCAAATAACGAGCTGTGTGCTGCCATCAGTTCGTTCCACGGCATAGCTCGGTCCCACTGTAGTCTGAGGGAGGATTCCCTGATGTCTACGAACCGTTCCCTCAGTATGGGGCAGCGTAGCTCAGGAGCTAGGGCGGTCCTCTCTCTCTCTCTCTCTCTCTTTCTCTCTCTCTCTCTCTCTCCCTCTCTCTCTCTCTCTCACTGTGTGTGTGTATATATATATGTATATATATGCATATATATATATATGCATATTTATATATATATACAAATATACAGTGAATTTATGGAGTTTTTCCATTAAAAAAGAAGGAGAAGGAAATTTGGGTCGTAAGGAATCAAAGCCAGCTGACTGTAATGTGTGTGTGTGTGTGTTGGGTGTGTACCTATATGATCTATAAATCATCATTTCTCCATTTTACCCATTCCCCCAACTGGTTCACACACCCACACCAAAGATGACTCACACCATCCCAAGAATCAAAGTCCAAATAGGTCTAGAACTAGTTTCTATTGTGTCAGACACTGTGGCTTAAGGAGAAAGGCAGCACCTGATCGGTTGCCAAGACTTTGAATTTTGGCACAGAAGCCGTGATGGCCAGGTGGAGACGCCAGTCAAGTGTTCACGGTGAGCTGACTGCGGTACTTGTTCTTCTTCATGTTCATTGGTGAGAGTACTGACTCACAGAAATAGGTTGAGCCGGACATTGGGAGAATGGGAAGAGAGCTATATCTTATGCAGGAGAGGGAGATTAGCTCCAGTAGAGCATCACAGTCGGTCTCAAGGTGTTCCTGCAAGTCAATGGACTCTCTCTGCAGAGAGGCGGCACTGGCCCACGGGAAGAGTTGCCGTGCTTCTTCAGAGACATCGCCTGTCACTACGGGTCAGAAATTGCTTTTCGATGAACGGTAGGAGATGTTTTTCTAATGTGAGGTCATCGGAGGAAATCCTGAAATGTTCCGTCAGTTTCTCCAAGAGTTCAACAAGATTCTGAGGACGTCCTCCTCCTTCAGTCTGTTCCATAGGTTTTGGGAGGTGGCGCTGGTCCCTCCTGAAGGTCAACAAAAAATGAAAAGAAATGAGGAGCCTTTCTCAAAAAGGGCACGGTGAAGTATCAAAGAGGTGTTTGCTGGAGTTAAAGGATTGTGTGGGGAAGAGGAGATGCATACCTGTAGGTTACTTTTGAGCATCTCCAGGTTCCTCTGGGAAGCTCACACTGCTGACAGAAGCTCAGACACTGTCATTCATCCCCTGAAATTTAAGATGTAATTAAGATGAGACTTCATATCAGCCAGAAATACAACAGCCTCCATCTTGTCTGCATTTTGTATGAATTCCATCAATCGCTTTGCTTTTGCTCTGAGGGAAACACTTGTAGCTCTTTCCCAGTGCTCCAGATACGCTCCAGATGCCTTACCTTTGCTCAGCTATCGGACATTGTTGAGCAGCAGCAAATCAACAAAAGATGCATTGACCTCTGTCAGGGATGTGGGCAGTGAAGGTGATGCTCTCAAAATGTTTTAAGTTTCATCAATGTTGCCATGACCTCAGAGAACGCTGCTCCACAACTTCCCCAAAGGCCAGGCTGGTGGCTTATGGAGTGCTAAGAGATTAGGGGTCAGAGTGGTGCTCTTTTAAGCACTGAACCAGCCCTCTCTCTCTCTCTCTCTCCCTATCATGGCTAGAGCTCCATCAGCTGATCCATCCTGCTCGCAGCTTGATATGAACATTTCATCCCACTGGTTTTTGTAGTTCTCAGCTATGAGGTTTGTGGAAAGTTTGCTGCAAAATAACTGTGTTTTTAAAAAAAAATCATACGGCCCCTTTCAAATGGCTAGATCTACTGTTTCTTGTTATATTAGGCTTGTCGTTCGATGCTCATTGGAGGGAGGATGAATGGATATTTTTTAATCTAGTCCTCTTTGAATTTCACTGTCGACTTTTCTTGTACTGGCTACTTTTGAACGTGTCATTTTAGATCAACTCATGCTCAAAAACTAGGCTACTGGCTAACTGCTGGTGAAACTAGGTTACTAGCTAGCAAAACTAGCTGAGCTGTCAACTCCCATTGAGGGAATGGCCAATCAATCCATCGTTGTCATGGGGGTGACGGAGACACACAATGGGATTGGACTGAGTCCAGAGACGGTTGTGGTTCAGTTTGGAGGCCGCACTTTGAGGATGACCGATCTAAGCTGTGAGAAAATTCCCTGACTAAACATATGAACTAAACTAGTGGACTCCACATCCACACTAGGATCAGGCATGGCTCAGGAGGTTGAGCATGTCATCCAGTAATCAGAAAGTTCCGAGTGTCAGACTCCGTGTAGACGGCTATCCATATTCCCGCCAGACAAAAGCGAGGCCCCTTCCCCAGCAGGGTGAATGCCGTAGGCCTTCAGCAGGTGAGGGCAGCCCCAAAACTAGGCCAGCTATCACTAAAGTTGAATCCCGGCTCATTACAATAACTCGCCTGCCAGAAGCTCATTGAGGTGAGCCTACTTTGCATCTCACCATTACCCCTCATGCGTAAGGGACCAGAGACAATCGATGCTGACACATCTTCCTGGCCAGCTTGAAGGTCCTGCTTGGCTAGCTTTTGTGTTCTCCGATTTGCTTCACGCTAACATTATTAATGCTGACCTAAGTCACAATGTTGCCAATGTACTGGTGCTGCGTGTTTGGGTGACCCGTTTCTCCCTGTGTGAGAAGAAGAGGCCTGTTTTACGTGTCGCCACGATCTGGGGCTGGACATGGACTTAGATGGAGCTTGAGGGGATTAAAGCCAGATGCCCTTCCTGACGCCCCATAGTGGGTTTGAACCTACTGCCTCTGGCTCATCAGTTCACGAAGCTAGCAAGCGGTCTGACCCGTTTCTCTCTCTGTCATACCAGCAATTTAAGATGATCCTCTATGTCAGAGACTCTATCCCCGGGTCAACGGTGAACAAAGGCTGTTGAAGCTATTCTGATGTTGCATGAGATAGAGTCTCCTATCACTAGCGGGCATTGCTTTACTCTGCTGACATGAGAGGGAGATTAGGAGCATAAATAGTGCCGGTGACGGGTGAAAATCGGTTTGCAGTCAGCAGAGGTGACTGCAGACCAGGTCACATGACCAGTGGCCTGCTCCTGAGAGCCTCCCGACCCTGGCAAATGGAGGCATACTTGGCTACATCTGCTGACAAGGCTGTGCTAGTGCTAACAATAGCAGGTCTACTGTCAGCCCTGGGGGGGGTCAGGCTATCTGGAGTGCCCATCATATCTAATGTAATCCTAGCAGAATAACGCTCCAACTCACAGATACGTCTCTCTAATAGAGACAGGCTCTCTGTAATTGGAACATGTACCACACACCATCACTTTAATGGGGATGATTTCGACTGCAGAGGCAATAGAGCCAACTGCTAAGCTAGGCTAAGCTCAAAACTAGAAAACGAACGTGGGATGAAAGGAGGTCCGTTTAAATACAAGAGTCATTTGAGAGAGAAAGCCAGAGAATCTAGAGATAAGTGAACTAAGCACAAAACGGGGTGTAATCGGTAAGACAAATGAAGAGGCCGGGGCAGAATGTCGAGAAAAGCTGGTAAGAGAATCAACGGCAGTCTCAATCTCACAAGGCCTCTGTAAGATTCATGTGGGACTCCCGGATGGTTCTGATGTGGTGTTAAGCCCCCTGTAGGGTTTCTGCCTTTCTGGCTATATAAAGAGGGTTTATTGTGGGTTCAAGTCTGCTAGTTCTATCATAAAGAGCCATTCGGGTATAGGGAGGATAGCCTGAGAGGGCTAGTCTTTGTCCCCCTACTTCCTCCAGTGGGCCAGCTCTTAAATTCTGGAGAACTGGTGGTACTGGCTGTGTCACACGTGAAACTCCCTGAGAGGACCTTTTTTTTGCCAAGTAAAGAAGGGCAGAGGGAGGAGGTTGGAGAGATGAAAGTAAATAGTGAGAGAATAAGGGAGGAGGGATTGAGGGAAAATGAGTGCTGGCTGACAGGTGGCATGCAGCTTGCTAACCACAGAGGAAGCTGTGATGTGAGTGTGGCGTCATAGCCCCCCCCTTTCCAGGCGGGGGGTTCAGGAGCTAAAGGTACTCAGCCCCATTGTTCTAATTTGAAAGCACATGCACGCCAAAGGCCAAATACACCCACAAAGGCGTACACGCACATAAATACGAGCAAATGCACCACCACTGGCTGACAGCTAGTCTATGGCCGCCCTGCCCTCATCTAAAGCCCAGTGGGGGTCTGGTCAGCCTGCGGCAGCCTCTCCGTTAATCCTCAGATGTCTTTCGAAGAAACATGTTGTGTTCTTGTACGATGAAACGTGCTCTCTGAATTTAACCGATCTGGTTGTACAGAAGCAGTGAGCAGCTGCAGCACCTGGGCACCAACTCCAGTTATTCTTCCTGTTGCCTTGCTCAGGGACCAGTACCACCACTATTAACCCTGACATCCATGTATTTGTAATGCTGGGAGGAAACCCACACAGACAAGGGGAGAAAATGTAAACTCCCCACAGAAAGGACCTGAGATAGGATTTGAACCCAGGACCTTCTTGCTTCGAGGCAACGGTGGTCACCACTCGGCCACCTCTCATCAGAGCAGCTTTAGTCCATCCCCCTACTCATTTCTGTCCACAGACGTCCCTTCCAAATTGGTTTTGATGCTATAAGAAATCAAATATTCATTAAGAGTCATTCTTAAGTTGGGGAGGGGCTTGTTGTGTCTTTCAGGCATTTGCTCCCTCAGGACTCTGACAGGGTGACAATGCATTTTCTCAGAGCCATGGCTATGCAGGGCCGAGGGGCAGTCTCGAGAGCTGCAGCCTGTCTGGCGCTCAGTAGTTTTTGGGGGGTGGGCAGACCTGGAGAATGTGTGCTCCCTCTCTTCTACCCTCCATGTTAATGACCAATCACTCCTGCAGCCCTCTCTGCCTGTCTCTCACTTTCTCTACCCTCCTGTGCGGTCATTGTGCTTGTTGCAGGCTGGCCCTGATCTCTTTGACATGAAACTGTATTTTTAACCTGCCAAGCGTTGGAGATCTCTTAGCCCCCCCCCCTTCAGTGTTTAACCTCATCCAATTAACACTTGTATCCCCTCACCAAGACACACTGCCACGAAGACACTATAGCAGACTGCATGGACCACATGGGGATTGTCTTTGAAACATGCTTTATTTAAACTAACACACTCACGCCAGATGACTAGATATACAAAGACCTGTTTTTACGTGTCACCATCAGTCCCCACATTGCGGGGGGGGATTAAAGCCAGATGCTCTTTCTGACACCTCATGGTGGGTTCAGACTCGCTGCCTCTGGTTGGTCAGTTCCTGAGTGCTCTAACCACTGAGCTACCGCAGCCTGTAGATCACCAGACCTACAGTGGATACTGAGATCATGTCACAGACCTGGAACTGGATACCAGTGCTGAAAGGGATTTGCCAACCCATGATTCTTTTACCAGAATTTAAAACTAGGGCCATGCTTTGGGATGGATTTCCTCCAGCTGGGAATGGGGGTTTAGTCAAGGTAGAAGGGATTAAGAATTCCCCCAAAGACCAATGGATTTGGATGCACAGGCTTTAGGTGTCTGCTCGAAGGCTGAAGGTGAAGTTAAATTTCACCTCTCGGCACGATAATGGCCCAGATCCAAGCCGATGAAGGAATGGCGTCACTCAAATAAGATCCGAGCGTTGGAATGGTTCAACCAGAGTCCACAACTGAATCCATCTGGACGGCGTGGATGGTCTTTAGACCCCCTCTTAAACCACCGTCCCTATCAAAGATGGGAACATCCTCAGCCTAGAAAGAGTGGCCACTGGCCTGTAGATGGGTGGAGACTACACAGTCCAGGCTTCTTCACCAGAGAATAGATGCCAGAAACTTCTAGCAGGGTCTGCTCTGAGCCTGTGTGTCCCCATCCTCATGGTAATTCCAGTTAGTGGTCCTGGCCATGTGTATCTGAAAGCAGCTGTTGTCGGTGGTTCTGAAGCTGCGTTGTTTGGAAGGGAGGGGACACCTGCAGGTGATGGAGGGGTGGATTACTGAGCGTGCATCAAGAGACAACTGGAGCTGTGGGTCACAAGTTGGTCATAAGTCAAAGGTTTTCAGTTTCAAGCAAGTCCAAGTCAAAAGGGCCAAGTCTCAAGTCCCGGGATGGCAAATAAATCAGGCCGCAAGCGATCTCGAGTCACGCAGTCAAATTTAGCCTGTGTTGCTCTCTCAGTGCAGCCTGCTGAAGTGATGGTACCGTCACAGGTCAGAAATTGGTGTTGCACGTCATTCCGAGTCATCTCGGGTCATACGCAATTCTCGATTTCACGCACGTACAAGACCAAGTCAAACTCGAGTCCAGGTCATGACTCATCTTATCAAACTTGTGGAGTACAGTACAGATGAGCCTGTACTTGTAGCCTCTCAGACAACTGGAAGCAGAATGTGGACCATGAGTACGATAAAGGGACACGACGGGACATTGTGTTCATAAGATAGGGGCGGCATAGCTCAGTGGGTAGAGGGGTCATCTGGCAATCGGAACGTTACAAGTTCGATCCCCGGTTCTGCAGAAACTGTGTTGAGGAACCCCTAACTGCTCCCTGAGCACCATATGTTGGCAGCTCACTGCTCCTATACAATAGGATGGGTTCAAATGCTGAGAAATCTAAATTTCCCCTCGTGGGACTGAAAAGGGAATCTATTATTATTATCATCATTATTATTATTATTATTATTCAAGCTAAGTATGTGGTATGTGCTAATCTAATTGAAGGTTTTTCCACAGCTAACAGTACATAGCACTTTATTTTCTAACGTCTGCCTGCGTCCGCCCTCAGAGTGTCTGTGTCTGTGTGTCTTCATGTCGAGCGTTGTGGCAGGAATCATTCCCACATGGTACAAACTTACTCGGCTGTTTACGAATCTTGAGCTTTGATTTGGACTAGAAAAAAATCTCATTGTGGCCTAGTGAGCCACCAGGCTGCTTCTCATGCTGAGGTGAACTCTGTCCGCGTGTGTCTTCACTACAGGATGGCTGTTCAGGGAGGTGCGTGGCAGCTGGATCAAGCAGCGTCGCTACTGGTTTGTGCTGAGCCAGGACTCCCTGGATTACTACAGCGGCCCAGAGAAAGGAGCACGGCGTCTGGGCACCCTGGTCCTCACTAACCTCTGTTCTGTCATCTGGCCGGACAAACAGACGTACAAGGAAACGGGTGAGGGGACACACACACGCACTTCAACGCAGGGACTCATTCTCTTGTATTCCTGCAGGTCATCTTGTTTAAGCTAACACTGCCAGGCTGGTTGCCTTTAGTTGTTTTGCCTGGGAAGTTGGTCCTGTATTTTTTATCCCCCCCCCGCTTTTCCTCTTTCCATACGCATTGCAGTGTTGAATAGGTTCAGGGAAACCCCATCCATCCATCCATCCATCCATCCATCCATCCATCCATCCATCCATCCATCCATCCATCCATCTTCAACCCCTTATCCGAAACCAGGAGGTATCAGTTCCAGCAGGGGACCCCAAACGTCCCTATCCCTGGCCACATGAATCAGCTCTGACCGGGGGATCCTGAGTGAAGTCCCAGATGTGTCTGGTCCAGAAGCTTAACTTTCGGTCTTCATATCGTTCCTGAGTAATCGGGCTGAGCATCTCTCTCCATTTACTGGACCGAGGGAAACGAGACAAAGGGACAATGAAGATGAAAGGCTTTGGTTTTTATGGGAAAGGCAATGAGTCAATTATTCAAATCAGTCATCTCCTTCGTTGGCCTCGTTTGACTGTCCTTCAATGGAAACAGTTATGTCCTGCCGACTTTAACCATCTGCATAGAGTCCCCACTGTGAAGCACTATCCCCCAACCCAAACATGGCAGTCCCTGCCTCATGCCTGGGACTTTCCTAGACAGCAGTGTGCTTTTCAAAAATGTCTTCGTCACAGGCTCCTGTCGGGTGTTTCACCAGTGAACACTTGTGTTTCCCTGAAGTTGTCCAGGGATGTGTCACAGAGGAGCATTAAACATGGTGACTTCCTCTGAAAAACTCTGGCGTCTACCTCGCTCCTTCTAAAGCTCTCCACTTCAGTATTCCACGCTTCCTTTTTTTTCTAGCAGAACACCTGCCCAGAGCTCTGGACAGGTTCAGAAAGGCAAGACATCTCCAGCATGCCAATATGTCGGCCCCAAACTGTCTCGAACTTCACTTTGCATTTAAACTTTTCTAAGAAGCTAAAAAAAGAGAGGCGGG